>PVKS010001517.1:0-139758 GCA_004027875.1 Aplodontia rufa
ATGGATCCATAGAGCAGCATTTCAGTTGGAAAGAAATGAGGACAATATCATGCAGGAAGGACTTGGGAACTTGAAGTTTACCCCTGGACATGAAAACATCTTAAGTGTAAATTTAGAGAGTTTCTGATTTGTTTGTGAGACAATGGGACTCATATCTGCTTCCCAGCAAGCTGGTGGAGGGGGCATGAGCCAACCCACAGTTGGAGAAGATCATTTTGCATGCAGTATTTAGGAAGCATTGTAAGGTTGTCAAGGTGGAAGCAGGGGGGACCAGGGGGAAGCATTTGTACTTCCGTGTGTTTTGGCTAAGAACTTCACTTTATTTAATCCTGTTAGGATGCCTCTTCTCCAGATCCCCAGACTTTTTTAGACATGCCATTGATTGGAAAAGGGAAAAATGAAAGCACAAAGGTGTGAAGGATTAATTCCAAAATTCCCCACTTCTGAGGATTTAATTGCCACCTCTGCCTACACATGAAACACAGTGCAGTAATAAATAGAAACAGGAAGTCACTGAAGACTTGCGCCATTTGGAAACAGAGCCCTAAGGTAACTTGCCAGACTCCAGGGGCTCAGTGTTGGCAGATAAACACTGTGATTGTGGGGAGTGCCTGAGAACACAAGTTTCTTCATGCTGGAAAGGAGAGAGGATCCATTCATAAACCCTTTGGCATTGCCTTCATTATTCGAGGATTATTTACTGGGTATTTTATAAATACCAGGCAATGTACTAAGAGCTGAGAAAGAAAAGGTGCAGTCCTGCCCCATACAAGTAACTGTGTCGTGGAGAGGGATGGCAATAAAGTCACATGGTAAATCATAATTAGCTAGGTTCAGTGGTATGAGGGCCTAAGTTGGCTGCTGGAGTTGGGGAAAGTACCCTGCTAAAGTGACCCCAGGCCCAGGTCCAGAAGTGTGAGTAGCAGACTCCAAGGTAGGAGTGGGGAGATGGTTGTCTAAGCAGAGGGGGGCTCTGAGGTGCTCCAGTCCTGATTCTTCTGCAGAAGAACCACCTGGGAACTTGTTAGAAAGGCAGAGGCCGAGTTGTTGAGTTGCTGAATTTTGAATGAGCCCTTGTTTCTGTATTTTAATGTGGCTTCCCACCAAATTCTAATGTGGATGACCTGTGCACTTCATTGCAAAAACCACAGATGGAACCAGAGTCTTACAGTTCTCAAGTTGTGTTCCTTCACCCAAAGTGCAGGATGGTGAGAGGAGAGAGCAGGTTCTGCAAGTATCCACATTTACCAAGACTTTTCTATTTATATCTTGTTTTCTCATTTTACAAACATTTATTGAAATATTATCTTGTATACTTTTCCCAGTAAAAATGATTTTTCTTTGTATATACTGTTTACACCTGTAGCACTATCATCTCAAATAGAAACAGAATTGTGGTTGATGCCATTTACCCAATCATTTGAAAAAACAAATAAATCATTTGAATGTTCAAGGTCTTAAAAATTTTTGATAGCCATTAATCCAGACCAGCTGTCCATTTTACAAATGGGAATATCGAAAATCAAAGAGGAGTCATTACTTGTCTTTGGCAGTCCAGACTATTTAGATTAGAGTGGATGACAGATTTACAAGGCCTTTGCCCACAGCCCACTGCTGGTTCTTCTAGATCCCATTTCAGATTTAAGGTGGCCAAAATATTGGCAGCACCTTGTAGACAATACAAGAAGTAAATAAGAAATACAAAGTGGCTTAAGAACCGTCCATACAAATTCATGGACTTGAGGTTCATAATGAGTAGTTAGCTTCCTGGACAGAAACTTGAGTTAAAAATGATCCCAAATCTGTTCTGGTGCATATATAGTGTAACAGAGAGAGTTAGGCCTGGATTGGGACCTTCAGGTCTGAGATTCTTCTGTGGAATGAGGATCATTATAACTAGCTCCCAGGATGCTTCTATTAATGCAGAAGCATCTGGTCCATATCAGTATCTGGAAAAGCAAGTGTGTTCAATATTGGAAAATAAAGATCTGAAATGCAGACAGAGATAGAAGAGAGGAAAGGAGTGTGGAAGAGCATAGTACTTTCTTCTGGAAACTTCCGTGTGAGCTTGCTCGCTGAAGAATGATTGCTAGGAAGTGGATTTTGTAGAAGGTGGCAGTCAAAATACCTTTATATTTACTAGTAGAACAATATTTAGTAGTCATATATGGAGACATCAAGAAAGATTAATTAATTGGAAGATCTTTTGATGGAAAAAAACCCATTTTGTGTGCTTTAGAAGAAAGAATGGAATTAAAAATCAGAACCTGGCAGTAGTTGTATTAGATAACTGGAAACTGGTATCTCTCCGTATGTTCTGGAATATTGTTCTACTAACTGAGAGCTGAAGAAGAGCTAAGTAGATAACTGTTACCCATCATTCTGGAGATTGTGTGAGGATAACCCTTCTGTCAGTGGTCCTAACAATTAATAGTTCCTGATTGAAATATTTCCAATTCTCCTGGGCATTCAGAAGACAGTTCCTAATGTTCCATGAACACTTTCCCTTTCTGAAACTCACAGCTTCTAATAAGTAAGGACAGCAACAGTAACCCTTTCCAACCACCTTTGAGTTTCTGAATCCCTCCCTAAAGCCTGTCAATCAGTTATGCAAATTCTGCTTCACTATCTTCAAAGAAAGGGACCTCCCTGTTTCCCAGGGCAGTCTGGTCTTTCCTGCTCTTTCCGACAGAAAAAAAAATTGCATTTTGAGCAGGGCTTTATATTGCTTTCAGTTATTTGTGGTCATTCTTCTTCTAGTACTTGGAGCCACATTTTCATGACAGTACATCTTTTTGGATAGCCCCATCTAGGAAAGCTGGTGGCCATCTTTCATCTTGTGCTGTTTGGACAATCCAGAAGAAATATCGTAGATGCCCACCCATGGTGTTTACATCTTAACTGTGTGTACTGAATCAATTGCCCCATTTAATTATCAAGTCATAAATTCCATGTGAAACATTTTTTAAATGGAGGTGGAATCTGGACACTTATTTGGGTTTATTTTGATGTATGTAAGTAATGATTATTGTTTGGTTTCAAGTTGTTCCAAGAAGGCTCTGTAGGAAAATACCTTTGTTTTCTAATTTGCTTTAACCCAGAAGTTTTCAAACATTTTTCATGAGCAAGTTTCTCTTTTTGTCAAAAAACAAAACTAAATAGTCACCTAGAATCTATAGATATCCTCCCTTCCCCTGAGCTCAATCTCTAAGTCTTTAATTTGGTACCCTTGATTCTTTCCTTAAAATACGCCATTTGACTGGGCAGGTCAATGGATTAAACTGGGTTCTGCAGACTTTTCCTAAAGGCAAATAGTTTAGATTTTGTGTCACATGGTGTCTGTAGCAACTCTCCACTGCAGTTCAGAAGCAGCCATAGACAATACCGCCTAAACAAATGAGAATGATTATTGTCCAACAAAAAAATATTTACAAAGCAAGCAATGGAACAAATTTCATCCGTGGGCCATAGTGTGATGGCTTGTGAATTATATAATTTTTAAAGACATCTATACACTTAGATTAAATAAAGGATGGGTTTATATCACCAATTCTGGTATAGAGCCAAAACTAGCCAGTGTATGTAGAATGCATCAAAGAAAAAATATATATCTTAACTAATTTAAGGCAGGGACAGGGCAGATTTCTGTTTAAGAAAATGAAAGAGGGGTCTAGCTGAGAATACAGATGGGGACATCTGAGATGGCCATGTGCTTTCTTATCCTAAAATATTTTAATGAGAAAGAAATTTGGTAATTAAATGAGCATTACTTGGTGAGGAAAAAGTTGTTCATTTTTCTTTTAAAGGGATGCAGGGTAGCAAAGGGAAATGAGCAGAGACCCAAAAGTGTGAGACCTGGATTTTAAATCATCACTGCTGCTTACAGCTGTGTGTCTCTGGGAAAATTGACTCCCCTCTCAGAGTCTTCATGATTCTGTCTAAAGATTGAAGGCAATGATGAAGACATTCTCTGCAGTTCCTCAGAGCTCTCGATTTTGTGATCTGAAAGAGAAATTTCATATAATTGCAATGTTTAATGGGATTTATGATAATTGGAAAATAATTGCTGCTCCAAACTTTTATTAATCTATATTTAGTTATGAGTCATGCTTTCACAATAGATGCTTTGGAAATAAGCAGAAAGACAAATCGAGTAAACAGAATTTTAAATATTTTATTTATATGCAGTTAATGTAATCCCTGGAGCCCATAGGCATATTAAGATCATTTAAAATATCCATTAAAAGTTATGTGCTGTACAACAAACTTCCCTTTTAGAATGCCTCGCCAAAGGATAAATAGCTAACATTTATTGAGTAGCTACTACTGCCAGATTAATTGAATTCATTATGTTTAGTCCTCCAAGCAATCCTGCAAGGAAGGTACTAGGATTTCAATTGCATTGATAAAGAAGCTCAGAGACACGGAGAGATCTACAAACGTTCACTCAGCTAATGAGTGGCTTTCTGGCTGGGATTCAGAGTCTGGCTGTAAACTTTGTGCTCATTCCCCTGTGCCACCACATCTTTGGGAAAGAACTTGGATTTTGTCCTCTTTTCAGATGCTCAGTGGAAGAAGCATTTGCTTATTTTTTTTTTTTCATTCCACATTTCTTTGCTGAGTATTTTAGGGACTCCCGGCAAGGCAGTTAGGGAGACTCTGTTTGCATGGTGACACCAGAGTGAGCAGCAGGGGGTAGACCTGGAACTTGGAAGAAGCAGGGAAAAGCTTAGACAGAGAAGCACAGAATCTGAATTCCAATCCTAGCCCTGGCACAGATTCACCAAAGTGGACTGCAGTTCTCCGGGCCCCAATTTCTTCCTCTTGTGATGGGATGGTGATTTTTTCCATCTTCCAGGTTGAAGGGAGCATAGATTTGTAAAAGACCAAGTGCACTACACACCTCCCCCTCAAAAAATGTGATAATGGCAGGGAATTGTGGGTCAGAGTTACTGAGTCTGAGGTCAGGAACATGGGCTCTGTTTCCCCTTGCAACCTTGAGAAAGCCCACCTCTCTCTTGAAGCCTCGGTTTCCTCATTTGTAAGAGGACAGTGGTAGCCTTGGGTGATCTCTCCTGAGGCCAGGTGATATTTTTGGATTCTGTATGGAAAAGTGGGGATCACGCAGCTCAGGTCCAGAGTCGCTCAGAGTGAAACCAATGGTCCAACCTGGCTTCCCCACAGTTAAGCTCCATAACCCCCGTCATGGCCCTCTCCCTTGGTAATGGTTATCCAGGAAGAATCACATTAGATTTTTGGAAATGGTCCCTTTATAGGAAAGCTGTACCTCCCCTGGGTATGGTTGCTGTGCTTCTGTTTCCTCCTCAAGTGTCTACTCTGTGAGAAGCACGTTGCTCCTTTCCCATACTCTTTCCTGGGAGTAGATGACCCCATTGGTCTGAACTTCATTCCTCTGCTATGAACCTTCAGAACTTCTGTGGGGTTGTTATAACAAAAAATTGCCATTGCTTAAGTGAATAAACTTAAAACTAGATTTATGCACAAATTGTAAGCAAAGCATTATTTTATTCTCTAAAGTTAATCAATGCCTTTACTTAAAACTAAATGTAATGGTCTTCACGGGGTGTGGTGGTGCATGTCTGTAATCCCAATGGGTAGGGAGGCTAGTGCAGAAGGAGTGCAAGTTCAAAGGGAGCCTCAGCAACTCAGCAAGACCCTGTATCAAAATAAAAAGGGATGGGGTTGTGGCTCGGCGGATTTAGGCCCTCTGAGTTCAATCCGTAGTACCCAAATAAATAAAATAAAAATAAACACTATTCATAATCATGCTTTCAGAGATAATTCTTCTTTTTTTTTTTCCTTTTCTCCCTTCAACCTCCTGGACCAATATGATCCAATAGATCCACTTGGAGGCTGCAGCCTCCCACCTTCCCTTTCCCTGATGTTCTGGAACAGGGAAGTGGGCAGGGAATTTGGCACTAACCCTCTCTCGTTAAAATGCATCATTTCTACTTCACGTGTGCCCTTGGGTTCACCTTTCCCTGAACTGGCTGGGGATCCTGCGGAGAGCCCTGGAACAGCAGACAGGAGAAATGCCCAGGCTTCATTCAGCTCAGTGATTTCATCTCCTTCCTCTCCTCCTCTGTGATTCCCCTTGCTCATCTCTGGGGATTATTTGCTGCTAACAATAATGGAAGCTGTCCCCGAGTGCTCCTCCATCACCCTGATATTCAGAAGCTTCTTCTTATTCCATTTCCAAATGATTAGTTAATGCAACCAAAGGGATAAAACTGCTCAGGAATAAACAATGCAAACCTCCATTAACTGCAATCAATCATGCTCTCAACAAACATTTATTAGGGCTACAGTGTCCATAAAGTACTCTGAAATGTATCCTTGGATGAAGTCAGTCTACCAGACAAGTGCATGTCTAGTTAAGAACATGTTTGGCCCTCCTGGAGTTGCTTTGCTGAAGGGTGCATTTGCATTTAGCTACTTTGAGCCAGTGAGACCCTTTGGAAGCATTCCTGAGGATATCACTCACCAGAACCAACTCCATCCATCTCTGTGAGAAACCACTGGAGGTGTTTCTGTCTTATTATGGTATCCTAGAAATCTGTATTTCTTCAACATTTTGAGCAGCACATATCCTGCTGTCTTCTTGATTGCATAGTACTTTAGACTATGATTTCTCTTTGTCCCCTGAATGCAGGGAAGTCCAGAGACATTTGTAATTCATGTGCATCACGTGTTTGGGATTTTAGAGAATTTGCTTTTCATGTAATGTCAGCCCCTAGCTTCATTTTCTAGTCACCCCTTTATTTTTTCTGTTTTCCCTATATTCTAAAGCCTCAGTTACCTAGGAAACAATAGAAGAAATGCACAGTAACCCAGTGCTTCCCAGAGGAAGTGCCTCCTCACCCTCACTTCACAGAGAGGGAGATATAACACAAACAATGAAAACATCATAATCCTAAGTCTTCTTATGCAAATGCTAAAATAATGGTAATATCGAAAGCAGCTAAATGCTTTTCACATCCTGTTGCAATTTTCAAAGTCTTCCAACCAGGATTCCATTCAGCTCTTACAGGACAATTGTGGAGATGCATAGTTTCGTCTGTATCATTTACGGGATGAAATAAACCTGGAAAGAATTTATAAACTTTGAGTCTCTTTCTTACATTCATTCTCACTGCTTTTAATATGTTTCACAAGAATCATATCTCACCTTTCCCAAAAGTTCTATCTGCTGGAAACTTGAAAAAGAACACAGTAGATAAAATTTCCTCCTTCCTGCCCTACCATCCACCCACAGTCATCCAACTTCCCCCCAGAGCCCCTCATATCATCATAGTATAGCTATAATATTGAAAATAGCTTTACACTAACATTTTATTGAAGGCTGGTAATGTTCTAGGCACTGTGCTTCATGATTTAATAAAATCCTAAACTCTTCCCTCCAAGGCAGATGCCATTTACATTTTATGGAGTATAAGCAATAGGTGTTAGAATTTGGTTATAACCCAGGTTTTCTACCTTGCAGACCCAGGCTGACAGAGGTGAACCAATTCTATTAGCTTCTTTTACAGTGGAGGCATTGATGTCCAGGAGAGGAAACCCCTTTGTAAGAGCACAGAGACATTCACCTACCTGCTTGTCAACTTCTCTCCCTTTTCAGTGCAACTTACACTCATTGTGTCTTTGAGTGTGTGTGTGTGTGTGTGTGTGTGTGTGTGTGTGTACTCACGCACATGCAGTATCATTGAGAGCTGATAAAGAGGACAAAAGAGAATTTCTGAAAAGGCAATGAATGCTGAGCTCTAAAAAGAACACCTTGGCCTTGCGATGTTTTTCCAGCCTCATCTTAAACCCTGTAACCCTAGCTCCGATTTTCTTGCATCCCTGTCCCTGTCTTCACCCTCCCTTCAGCCTTCAGCTCCCCTAGTGGAGTGAGTCTTGCTGTAGACACCCCATGCCTTCCATCCAGGATCCTTTTTTAATCTCAGTCTAATTGGTTCACCCACCCTGCTGGGATGCTTAATTGGGCATAAGCATATTCTGCAGATCCTCTGCCATCCTGAGTTCTGCCTTCTCCTCCAAGGGGAATTTGCTTGCTCTGTGAGCTCAGAAGGAAAGATATATTTTATGTTGTGCTCAATTCACTGAAAACTTACATGAAATTGTTCCTGGGCCAGCAGAGCAGTTAGACAATATAGCAAGCAAATCCTGTTTTTTTCTGCTTTCTTTTCTTTTCATATTTTTTTAAGATGGCATGTTGCATGGAAAGGGTTCTGAAATTGGAGTCATGAGCTCCAAGCTCTGATTAAACCCTGCAGTCTTTTGCTGCCTGGTCTTATACAAATAGCTTAATCTCTTTGACATTTATTTTTCCCATCTGTGAACACAGGGTGAGTAAGATTTGATGACATCCATGAATAAAGTAGGGGTTAAACTTATAGCGTAGGGGTTACACTACCTGTGAGCCATTTCTGGCTTGCCAATGTCTTTTGTAAATAAAGTTTTATTAAAACACAGCCACAGTTGCTTGTTTACATAGTATCTATGGCTGCTTTAGCACCCAAGGACAGAGCTGAGTGGTTGGCTGGAAAGTGTGAAGTATTTACTACCTGAACCTTTACAGAAAAGTTTCCCTACCCATTTCCCCCAAACATTGTCAGTTTGTGTCAGCTCAAAACTTTCTTTTGGCTTTTAATGTTACTTAGAATTTAAAAATAAGAATTATTTATCAAGGTCAAAAGAGCCTATTAAGATCTATGCCTAACCCACTCCATATTTTGATTTTATTTTTTTCTATTATCTTCTCTTCCATCTCACTGGTTGTTCTCAACTAAACCTGCATCCTTGTGGTTCCTCACACCTGTCAATCACATACATACCTGATGACCTTGCCATTTGTTGTTCCTTCCTTCTACAACATTCCTCCTCCACCAGGTGGCCCTATGGTTCTTCCCTCATTTCCTTTAAGTATCATCAAATGCCATTCAAAACAGAAATATTTTTTTCAGCCCACAGGAAAAGAGATTCTGTATCACCTCTGGGACATCTCATACTCCCTCTTATTTTATTTTTGTGAATGACATTTATTTTCCTGTTACATATTGCATATTAGCTTCATATGTCCATTTTCACCAGAAGCTAAGCTCTCTGAGGGCAAGTCTTTCAAATATTTTGTTTTTATTATCAGAGCCGGAAAAATAGTAGATACTAAAATTTTTAACGTGATAGTCAACCTTTTCATCCCATATGTTTAAATCTTCCTTAGAATAGATCTAGGTGCTTTAGAGTTCTTTTGATCTAGTGTATTTTGGTGGAGTGTAAAACTATAGACTGCCAACATTATTATGGTCTTTGCTCCAACATCCCTAAAAATGGTTGTAGAGCAACATACATTCATTCTCAGAACATTTTGGTCTTGATCATTGCTCAGTGAGAACAATGTTTATATACTGAGATTTAGTAACATTCCTACACATAGGAGTTTTTATACTACAGTCCCTGAAAAAATTATTCTTGTTAGCATTTATAAATCACATGCATACACTGGGTCCTAAGAATAACCTCGTGTCATCTGATAGCAGACCCTTCCTAGCATAGCTGTGGGTGACAGCAGTCTGGCAAGGAACCTGAGGACAAGGCACTCAGATGCCCAGCCCGCAAAATCTGTGAAGTGATGTTGTTATCATCCGCCTTAACCTCTTCTCATTTATGTGTGCACACAGTCACCTCTGTCTTATGCTGTCTTATCCTCTCTCCCTGCCTTCCATTTTTGCACAAGTAGCCCATGCTTCTTGACACA
Organism: Aplodontia rufa; assembly: GCA_004027875.1. NCBI lineage: Eukaryota > Metazoa > Chordata > Mammalia > Rodentia > Aplodontiidae > Aplodontia > Aplodontia rufa. The sequence goes on from PVKS010001517.1 coordinate 9,779, forward strand.
CTCTCCCCTAACTTTACATGGCTACATTCTATGGTTTCTTCACAATCCAGTCTCTACAGGACAATTCCATGATACCTTACTTCCCACCCCTTTTTCCAGATGGTGTCAGGAACCCTCCTCATTGGTTCTTCCAAGACTAGAATTACATCTGTGTAAGCTGATATAAAAACCTCCTTTAAAAAAAAAAGAATATTGAGAAAGTCCCTGCACTGAACCTTTCTAATAATTAACTAGCACCAGTGACACATGCATGTAGTTACAAGAAAAATATTACAGTCATCACAGGAATTCAGATCTAGCCATAAGCTTTCTTAACTTGCTTCTGAATTTGTTTAAGAAGTGGAAGTGAACAATCTTTGTAAACAGATGATAAATAGTAAATCTTAAAACAACAACAACAACAAGATCAACAAAAAACAATCAAATGGTTTTTCCCTTGGTGTTAGGAACTCTGTCCATGGTGCTGAGCTGGGAGTGCCTGACCTGGCCTGGAGTTGCAGCTATTGCATCCCCCTGTCCCTAGCGATCCCTGGCCTGGCTCTGTGCTTTCTCTTACATTGATGCTGCATCCATCCTAGGAGGGTGGATCTGGGTACCCAGAACTGGCTGCTTTCCTGATTTTTTCCCCTTTCTTTCTTTCTTTCCTTTTTTTAGAATCTACACAAATGGCAAGCTCTGGGTCTGTAGCTGTTGAGCCTCATGAAGACTGTGAGGTTGTTAAAAAATGGAATTGAATAATGGCCATGTAATTTAGTGAGGGTGGCATTATTTCTGTCCATCCATATTGGCTCTACTATGTTTTTATACTCTCTCTAAATATTTACATTAAAAGGTTATTTAAGAGACAAGATATTTAGGATACCAGCTTCTACAACCAGCTCTTTCACTAACTAGTTGGGTGACCCTTAACAAGTCACTTAAATTCTCTGTGTGCAAATATGTATTAGTTCTGAGGAATATAGTTATATCCACATGAAAAAAACCCAGAAGTTTAATTTCTAAAAATTATATATATATATATATATGCATATATCACCTACGTGTAACTATATATAGATTTGTTTATATATTGATATATGTGTATCTTTATATAAATTCATAAAACTTCATAATCACATGGGTATATAGTCTTATAAATTTGAGGAATAAGCTGACAAGGACTTTTCCTCAGATTTATTTAGTGATTCTCATTGCCTCATAACAATTTGCACTATTACATGGTGACTTAAAACATCATTATTTTCCAGTTTATGTGGGTCAGAAATCTGTCCTTGTCCTTGGGTCACTCATCAGGCTGCAGTCTCCACTGCTGGGTGCTTCCAGTTCATGCACAGCTCTATGAGCACCCCCGCCACATGAGGCCCCTGGTCCTGAGAAGCTGCTGGCTGGAGGCTTCCCTGGGAGGCCTATTTTGCAGAGGTCTCATCAGAGCATCTCCCAGCACAGCCTGAATGAGGGGGAGAGAGAGCAGTGTGGGAGTGGTGGGGTTTGTAACCTAACCATGGAAGACACGTTCCATCACTTTCATGTTTTATTTGATGGAAGCAAGTTGCTGTGGCCTGGGATCATTGGGCCTCTTATCACAAGCCACCTGCCCCACCTAGAAAGTTCTTAGTTGACTCTCAAGACTCCTCCTCTCACCTGGCTAGCCCACTGCCTCCCTCCCATCCTATGTCCCCTTCTTTCCCCTTCTTCATATCATATTCTTCCTTCTCTGCTCTGCTCTTCTCATAACATATTCTATGTTCTCTTCTCTCTCTCTCTCTGGGTTCCTGACTTTGTTTTCAGGTGGCTAGAATTTTTTTAAACTCCTTCCAGTTGTCTAAATCCTATGCAGACTTCAAAACTGAAGTTCACCCATGACCTCCTCTCCAGAACTTTCCCTGGAGGCCTGAGTTTTCCATGCTCCACCTTCTGTGTCCTGTATTCTTTAATTTACAATAAAACACAAGTGTTTTATCTTCCCTGACAAACTATGAGTTTTTTAAAGATGGAAGCAGCCTTCACCCCATAGGTGCCCACCAGATTTTAGTGAGTACAGTTGACGAAGTACCTGGAATAGCAAGGTACCTTGCTGCCTGATCATGTGAACTATGTTAAAAATTATGGACAGAGATTCCTTATGCAACTCTGAGGCTTGGAAATGTATTTCCACACTCAAGCTTATTTCAGACCCCTTTCCTGTGAGTCAGGGTCATACTCTAACCACTGAATTACTGGGGCATATTCCAGCCTGCTGCCCTCCCTGTTCTTCTTTTTCTTGCCCCGTGGCCCTTTCTTCATCTGTCTCTCCCATACCATGGCAGAAGAGAGAGACCTTTTCATTAAACTCTGGTTCTGTCATTTATCTAGGCTGACCTTATAGTCTTTTTGGCTATCTGTGTTTCCCAAGGGACAGAGAGTATGTAACTCAGTCAGGCCTCAGAGCTGGTGGCTCCCACAGAGCTGCATATTTGCTAGGGACAGTGATTGTTATTTAAGCAAAAGCAACCTGAACCGAGTCTCATTAAATTTCTACTTTTCTTTAGTTTGCGTGCCCTGTGTTCCTCATCTGCGTACATTTAGTGATTTACATGTACATACTTGGGAGCTGGTGAGGATATAAAGGCATACAATTGCAGTTCTAATTAGATTAGTGCTTTGTAGTTTGCAAGTATTTTCCCACCCTACCTTCCATGTAATTCCTGAACCAGTGGTAAGAAATAGATACTACTAATTCATATTTATTGATGAAGAAATGCAGGGATCGAGAAGGGACATGATTTGCACAATATTGCACCACATAATTTGCAAGAGGCAGAGGAAGACTATGATTCCCAATTTGATGCTTCTCCATTTTGATCTCCGTAATTAGTGAAGGAAAAAAATTAAAATTTCTCCACAAGAGCACAACTTAGTTTCTTCCAAATAGCAGGTGCTCAGTGAATTTATGTTAAAATTTAGGATTCAGTGAGCTCTGAGCTCAATGTTTGATTTTTGTGATGTCTTACAACAAATTTCAGGATGCTTTGTGTTTTAGATCCTGCTCATTTTTATTCAGCCCACCTGGCTCAGCTGCTACCTCCCTTCCTTCTTCCCTTTTCCCCTCCAGTTGCTAATTTACTCATCCACTGAGCCTTGTTATGAATTCTGCCATTTTACAGGTGCTGCATTCTTTATAGGGGTGGTCAGGGAGTGCCTAGACAATTCCATCCCCCATAGTGCCAACAACAGTCTAGTGAGAGAGACAGACAAGCAACTAAACAACATTGGAAAACTATTCCTTATAAGATTAACTAGAAATGGATAATCAGCCCCTATCACAGGGCCAATGTGATAACTAGATAAGAAATGAGACCTGCTATTCTGGTTAACTATAGAATACCATGGAAACCATCATCAGAATCATCATTACCAAAGGGTGCTGATAATAATGAAGACTTCTCTTTCTTATTCCTCCATCTCTCTGCTGATAACTAGTAAAAATCACTCCTGAATTTTGTCTCCCTGATATTCTGTGAGCAATGTGAAGGCCTGACTATCCATCTGGGTCACTATTCCAGTTGGTGAAAGAATTACTTACTTGATAAATGTTGAATACAGAGGATTGAAAACTCTAGATCAAAGAGTTACTTGACAAATATTAAAATTGAGGAGACTCTCACCTAGAAGAGAGGCCTGAAATGGTTGGTTGGGTGGACTTTGGCTTGAGGGTAGTCATGGTAAGTTGAGTGTTGCTCCTCTCTCCTTCCCAGGGAGTTTGCCCGTTGGAAGGTGAGGAACACAGCCATTGAGAGGAGAGATCTGGTCCGTCATCCAGTGCCCCTCATGCCAGAGTTTCAAAGGAGCATCCGTCTGCTTGGCAGGAGACCCACCACTCAGCAGTTCATCGACACCATCATCAAAAAGTACGGCACCCACCTCCTCATCTCTGCTACCTTGGGAGGTAGGTCAGCAGCCACTGGGACATAGCACTGTCATTAGTTTTGAGTCTGGGATGGAAGTGAGAGTGGCATTCCCAAAGAGCAAAACCTTCTTAGCTCTGTGCCACCATACATCACTCAAAAGCATGTATGGCCAGAGAAACCAAGTTACCTTACTTGGTGTGGTTACATCTGAACAGGTGATTCAGTTCTAATAGCAAAGTCTAGTTTGATAGTTTACTAACTTTTGTGAAACTATACTTTAACCTTGGAATTGGCTCATTTTATCTTATAATTATCTTTGGTCCTGTAGAATGGGGTCAAATCTGGGGAAAAACTAAATTTCAGATGTTGTTTACAGAATTGATTTTGTTAATATAAGTCCACTTTAGAGACTTGAGGGTCTAATTTGATAAATGGACTTTCATTTGTGTGTCATATGGGCTTGGAATGGGTTAACAGAAAAGTAAGCTAATTGCTTTACCCAGCTCAGTCTTTCCCATCCCTCATCAGATCCAGTCCATTTTTGATGGAGTGAGGAAACAGAGCTGAATAAAAGGAAGGAAATTGATGCAAGGACCATGGGAAATGGTACAGACAAGGCCATTTAGATACTTATTGGTCTCGCCTGCATGCATCAGTTGATATTATGAGTCATGATCCCTTAGGCATCCATTTCTTTTCCATAGCAAATAGGTCCTCTGAACTTTCAGAAAACACCTTTGGTAGTACAACACTGTGCTACCTGCTCACAGAGATGATAAGATGCATTTAGTCATGGTCTGTGCCCAGTAAAAGAGATTGGTATACTGACAGAAACAGGATGGACATGATTATAAACTCTTCAAAGGAGGGTTGATCCTTATGAGCTGGCGTGATCAGTGCAAACTTCATGGGGTAATGTAGTGGTTGAGTTGGACAGAAGCTGATTAGGTAAAGAAAGGTAGCAACACTTTCTAGACTAAGCATACAGTATGCATTTTGAGGAAAGCAAGATCAGTAATTTGATAATGTGTTTGGAAATATTGGTTGGGAAAATTCATTCATTCTAATGTCATGAATATTTGCTATACAAGGGACATTGTATACTGTCTATATTCCTCAAAACTTCCATTTTATAAATGAAGAAACTTAGACCCAGAAGAAGTATAGCAAATAAATGGGAAAGGTGTTTTAACTTAGTTTTCCAGTCTCTAAGCTTGCATTATTTTTAAGCACTCAACTCCAAATATCTCTTTTACCAACTTTTTCACCCTCCAACCTACCCACCCACTCCAACAATGACCCAATCAGCATGTATTTGTTGTATGTTTTCAGATATTAAATTAAGTAAGACTTTGACTATGAAATAATTAATATAAAATTTACTCTAGCATATATTGAAAATGAATTAATTTCTATACTGAGTGTGACATCAATCTGTACCCTTTCTTTTGAATATGTCCCACTTCCCATTTCACTTGGAAAAAATCATCATTGTAACCAATTCAATTCTTCCATTAAAAACTGTACTCTGGAAAGCAGTATGGAGAATCCTCAGAAATTAGGGATGAGTCCACCATATGACCCTGCTATTCCACTCCTGGGTATCTTTCCAGGGGACTTAGAATCAGCACATTACAGTGACACAGCAATATCGATGTTCATAGCAGCACAATTTACTATTGCTAGGCTATGGAAACAACCCCGATGTCCCTCACTGGAAGAATGGATCCAAAAACTGTGGTACTTTTATACCATGGAATATTACACAGCAATTAGAAACAATGATATTGCAGCCTTCAAAGGTAAATGGATGGCTATGGAAGAGATCATGATGAGTAAAATCAGCTTAACCCAGAGATCTAAGGGTCGATTGTCTCCACTCATCTGTGGAGGTGGGGACTAGTCCCTGGACAATGAGAAAGTTGGTCTAGTAGCATGAGTTAAATCCAGATAAGATGTAATGCTTTACAATCTAATACTTTTTTTTAGAGTTACAGTGGGAAGGGGAAGGGAGGGATAAGGGAGGGTAATTGGGGGGGGCACTCCTGGGGATAAATGCAATATCCAGAATATATACACATTTTATATTATTTTGTTAAAATCTTGTAAGGTTGTTCAAAAATAAAAAATTAAAAATTAAAACAAACAAACAAACAAACAAAAAAACTGTACTCTGGTCTGAGTCCCTGGAAATCCCACGTAGCAGAGACTCTTCTTTCTTAGTGAAATATATTTTTAATTTCTCCAAGGCAAGGTGGTAAATTATTCACAGAGACTTGTTCCTCTACTGTTTTTACAACACAACATTTTAAAATATGCAAAGCTTTGGATTGAAATCCAGTGTCCAACAGCAGGTCCTAAACGTTCCCTCGGTCCTCAACATGGAGGAGTGTAGAGAAGGAAGAGGAACAGATTTACTGTTGAATGAATACTACATGCCTGAAACTATGTGAGGTCCTTCTCATATCATCATTTCATTCATGCGTGCATGGAAAAGTGTTTCTTAAGTACCTCCTTATGCAAGGAGACAGAAGGGGATTGGGAAGTTCTAGTGAATGAGGGGGCAGCTCTGGATTTCAATCAGTCAGTTTCCAGTTCTGCCTCCTGCTTTCACCACCTTGGTGTTGACGCCGCTTGTAACTCAATTCTCTGAGCCTCCTCTTTCATGAGTAGTCATAAAAATATCACTTAATGTGTATTGTAATAATTTAATAAAGTAATGCAATAAAAGTGGTTAGCACGCTGACAACTAACAAATCATTGTATTGTGGTTATTATCATAATTCTTACTATGATTGTCTTTATTATCTGATCAGACCAAGGAACTTGCAGATCCAGGATTAAAGCCCAATTTTGCCACTCACCAGATGAGTGGAAGGCTTTCAGAAATTCACTCTCTTGCATAAATATCACTTTCCTTATCTACATACAATGAAGTACAGAAGATGTTATTTCATTATAGTCTTTTTGTTCTAAGAATATTGTATTCATTGAGCAGAAATGCTGTGGTTATGTTTTTGAGATGTCAAGTACATTTCTAGGGGGTATCATCAAAGAAAAGATGGTCCTTAGACTGTCACATATATGATAAACAAATGTGTTTGCTTGTCTCTGTAGGGAAAGGAGAAAGAAGGAGATAAGAGAATAGGAATGAGGATGTTGAACTGGCAGCAGGGTCCAACAACTTAGACACTTTTTTGGGATCTTCAGATTTTGGATGCTGTCTGTTAAATCCATGCAAACACTTGATGAAGGATCTTCTGCTGGAGGGTGGTGAAGGGATTCGTTTTGCATCTGGAACAATGCATAGGAAACAGTGGTAGTAATTTTCCTTATTTCCTCTGAATATGGAATTTGGAGCCCAAGGAAACACATTGAAGACTGTGTGTGTGTGTGTGTGTGTGTGTGTGTGAGAGAGAGAGAGAGAGAGAGAGAGAGAGAGAGAGGTGCATGACCTAAGCTTGCATGCATGCATGGGAGTACATGCCTATCTGCCTAAGATAATCAGAGATGCCTATCTATATTTGGGTGTGAGCTAATCTATAAGTGAGCATGTATCCACACACATTGCACATACATATATGGATACAATGTGTACATGTGGGTGTATGAGTTTTTACATGTTCATGAATCATTTGTATGGCATGTATGACATTTTGTACAGGAAGTCCTGTGATTTTTGTCTATTTGTTCGTGCCTGTGTGTTCATTATCACTGGTACTATGTTTGGGGACATCTCCCTTTAGCTGAGAGGAATGTTGAGAATAACATCACAGGGGCTCAGAGAAAAAGGAGGGATGGCCCAGAGGACTAAATTCTAGACACCTCTGTTCCCCATCTGGGAGCAATGCCCTGTATAGACACAGAGGTGACCTGATCAAATCCTACCTCTTCTCCCATCCTCCTCCTGTGTGAGTCCTCTTCTCTATGAGAAGGTGCTGCAGAGTGAGCCAAAGCTCCCTGGAGGACAGGGAGACCAAGCAAAGGCCTTTGTGGGGTGAAGAGGCAATTTGCAGGAATGCCCAAGTGGGAAAGCAACTCTAAACAGAGCATTCTCTTAATAAACAGGAAATTAAGTCTTAATGATGCAGCAAGAAGTCCATTAACCCCTCTTGATCTAAGGCTTGCTTCTGACAGTTCTCAGTCCAGAGGGAGCTGGGCTTGTTTCACCTTCTGCTTCATGGGCCCCAAAGAGAGTCTGAACTGGCACTTGGAATATTTATTTATTCTGCCTTGTGACTCTGACTCCCAGCATATCACATAATAATTTACTTCTCCAGCCATGTATCCATGCAACTATTCAGTCATCCACCCACCCATCCATCCATCTATGCATCCATTTAGCCATCAAATGATAATTGAATATCTGCTCTTCATCAGCACCTAGGGGAAGATTGGGAATAGTAAAAAGATGAAGTGAGTAGTTCTTGCACCACCACTCATCACCTACTATCCCTGGAACTCAAAACATAATTGTATATAAAGTCATTTTTAAGTCAAATCTATTAGGTTGCAAGGGGGTCTTAAGAACAAAACATCAAGCCCTACTATGTAATAGGGAGAAAATGCAAACTGAACTCAAGTCAAGTCTAGGTACATGGAGCCTAGAGATGAACTTGTATAGTGATGGGTCTTCCTGATAGGAGGTTGCAGTCTAGCCGTGGAGGCAGATCTCTCAATCAATAAACATAGCACAGTAGTGATAATTCTCTGTTCGTTTTGCATCTGTTATCTACCAACCATTTGTTAAGCATATAACACAAGCCCATATTGTGCCAGTCAGAGCTAAGGGGATCTTATAGTGCTTCTACTCTAGTGGAAGAGACAGGCCTTCCAACCAGAAATCATCAGGAAGTATGATAAGTATGATAGGGGACTCATTGGAGAAGTAAAGGGTTCTGTGGGAACAGACATTGTAGGAGTTATTAGCACAGTTTAGGCAAAGAGTGGGGGACAGAGGGACAGACTCTCAGAAGAAATGAGGTGTTAGATAGCAACTGAGGGATGAGGAGAAATCAACCAGGAGGAAAATAGAAAATCAGAGTCCCAACAATGAGAGAGAATGGGGTACGTATATGCGAGGTAAAGTACACCCAGAGAGCACTGAGGACACAGCTAGAGAGGCCAGCTCCTTAGGGCCTTGTGACTCACACGATCTACAGAGACGTGAGCAGCTCTTCTCTGGTTTGCTTTCCACTCTGTACCCCTCTACCCTGGCTCTTCACCTAGTGTATTGAAATAATATCCTTATGCCTCTCTCTCTTTCAACCACCTCAAGCAATAGAAGCAGAATGTAGTCCTTGAGTATGAGCCACATATGCCACTGTAAATCATCCTGCAGTCACATTTTTAGAAGGAAAAAGGGTAGATATCAACTTACTAGTATATTTAACGTATCAAAATATTACCATTTCAAGGTGTAATCAGTAGAAGAAATCGCTAAGGAAAGATGCAATTTTTAATACTAAATCTTGGTGTGTAGTACACTCACAGCAGATACCAGTGTCTTATCCAATTGTCACCCCAAGGGATGACAAAATGCTCAACACAGGAATGCTCAGTGTAGGCACATTGAGCTAAACCCAAAGGACAAGCTGAAGAGTGACAAAATGAATGTGATACCTTCCCTCTGGGGCCAGAGTGTAACTGGGGATGCTCACCCTGCCTGAGCAGGTTGTGAGGAGTGTGCATGTGTGTGCCAGGGAAGGAGGGGTGAGTAAGAGGAAGTGACTGTGGAATGGGCTAGAAAGATGGGTGAGAATTCAGAAGTCCGATATTTAGAAAAGGACAGGACATATTTCCTTCTGAAAGTTGATTGCTTCTTTTCTCTTCAACTCTAAAAGTAATCAGCATTCTGTAGACACTGCAGTTGTCATAGATACCAAGGTTTGTTTCCCAGGAAGTACTGACAGTTTTTGTTCTCTAAATATTTTATTTTATTGCATGGATTACATGTATGTATAAATCTACAACCGGTAAGTTGCAGTTGTTAAATAATGGTACTAACATTTCCACAGTGCTTACTGTGTGCCAGGTAGGCTTCCAGTACTTTATAGTCTTAATTAATTTAATCTTTAAGATAACCCTATGAGGTAGGCACTGTTAGTATTACCATTTTACACATGAAGAATTGGAATCAAAGAGATGTTAGCTCAACTAGTTCAGGTCAAGGCAATTGTTTTAGTCAGCTTTTTCACTGCTGTGACCAAAAGATCTGACAAGAAAAATCAGAGGAGGAAAGGTTTATCTTGGGGCTCATGATTTTAGAGATCTCAGTCTATAGATGGCCAACTCCATTTCTGAGGACCTGAGATGAGCCAAAACATCATGATAGAAGAGTGTGGTGAAGGAAACGGCTGAAGACACAACACCAGGAAGCAGAGAGAGTTCACCTACCAGATATAAAATGTATACCCCAAAGGTGTGACCCAGTGACCCATCTCCTCCAGCCACACCCTCCCAGTCTTCAATTACCACCCAGTTACTCCCTACCAGGGGATTACTCACTGATTGGGTTAAGGTTCTCCTATGCCAATCACTTCATCTCCAGGGTTTCTTGCATTGTCTCATGCATAAGCCTTTGGAGGACACCTCACATCTAAAAGCAGTATAGATGTCTGTGACTGTAACTACTAGTATTAATCAATTTCCTTTCTTTGCCTCCTCTTCCTTCCTTTCCTCCCTCTCTTTTTCCTCCTCAATCCCTCCCTTCCTTCTTCCTTCCTTTTTTTTTTTCTTTTGTTTCTGTGCTGGGCATTGGACCCAGGGCCTTGTGCATGTTGATCACATACTCTACCACTGAGTTACACTCCCAGCTCCATACTAATTGATTTTCATGTACTACAATGAACCACACACTTTTCTAAATGTTTATTTAGCCATTTATTCTTCATAATGATCTTACAGGATTGGTACTCTTTCATCCAGAATTGATACTGAAAAAAACTGAGGAAGAGAAAAGTGAAAGTGAAGAAATGTGTTCACGCTCACGACATTAGTAGAGTGTGGAGGCAGGAGAATGGCAATCACGTTCATTGGTGGACAACCGTAGAGCATCCTTCCTGATATGCTACTGACAGTCTCATTACACAAAGTGAAAGTCACCATAGGTTAGTGGTGTTAAGAACACATTCAGGCATTTCCAAGGAAAACTTCATGGAGAAATATCTATAAATTTGTATATTCATATCTATACAATTATATCTGTCTTCCATTCACTCATTCCTCTGCCCATTTGTGGAAATACCTATTTATCTATCAATCCATCTATCCTTCCATCTTTCTATTTGCCTTTCCTTTCTGTACTGAACTTTCTGATCATCCCTCATCCCAATCCCAAGATGTGACCCTGTTCTTTCTTGTACTCTCCTATCATATGGTAGGTACATATTTATTAAGCAAATGAAAAAAATAAACTATTTGTTGATGTCCACTATATGCAAAGTACTGTGCTGTGTGTAAGGATAAAGCCATGCTTTCTACTTGTACAGAGCTGGAATTTTAGCTTTCCCTATGTGGGGATGTAGATTTCCCCAGCTGTCTATTTCAAGCTACCTCAAATTTCTGTCATATCTATTTATACATCTGTCTGTCAATTCCTCCATCCATTTGTTTATCTAGAAAGGTATTTGGAAGGAGAAAAAAAGACAGAGGAAGGGTTGAAGGAAGGGTGGAGGGGAGAGCAGAGAAGAGGAAACGAAGAACTGAAAGATGGTGAAATAACAGATGTAGAGAAGAATGGGAAAGGAATATCTGTGTGAAATCCACCGTTTTATAGCTTGCGTGGAAGAATGAAAGTGGTTATATTGTTAGGTGATGCTAGTGAGAAGTATGGAGTCAATTAACTGTGACTGGACTCAGTGGCCATGGGTGCATCAGTGACCTTTGTCCTAATGAAGCTTGGTGTGCGCTGCCACCTCTGGACCATATTTTTTTCATTATTCCCCTGATTTTTAGAGGCAGAAGGACATTTGGACAAGATGAGTTGAATACGTCTAACACTTGTCAGCATCCAGGCCTGGTTCCTTTTTTCCCACACTGAGACTCCATCACCTTCCTTGTCTTTTTTCCCTTCCCATGCAGGAGAGGAGGCTTTGACCATGTATATGGACAAAAGTCGCCTCGACAGGAAGTCAGGGAATGCCACTCAAAGTGTCGAAGCTCTGCACCAGCTGGCATCATCCTACTTTGTTGACCGTGATGGCACTATGAGGAGGCTTCATGAGATCCAGATATCAACTGGAGCAATCAAGGTATGTCTGGATAGTGGACGTGGGTGGCAGGGTCCCAAGATAATAGCATTTCATGTGAACATTCTGGGAGCAGCTGGACAGATACTGTTCCTGACTTCATACCTGGTAGCTCCTGGCACCCCTTGCTAACCTTTCTGACTGATGTTGTCACATGCCCTGTATCTTCATAAGCACCATTGTCAGGGTAGCCACATGTACTGATATACAGGAGCAATCTTGCCATAGTCATGGTATCATTACCAAAAGTCCTCTCATTCACCCTAAAAAGTTCTCCTATATGGGTATTATCACATCCCATTTCTAGTGGAGGACACCGAGCTATGATGGGAGTCAATGGTTTTCTCAAGATCACATAAGTAACAGGAGTCAGATTTGTGATCCCTACATCAGTAAATTTTTTTAAACATGTGTCCTTTACAGATGGGAAAACCAAGGTCCACAGTTTGATGCCATTTGATCAGGGTAGCACAGATTAAGAATACCTTAACAGGAATAGACCTTTCAGCAAACATTTTCTGTAAAGTACCAGATGCTTAATATTAGACTTTACAGCCTGCAAGCTCTCTGATACTACCACTCAACTCTGATATTACATCATAAAATCACCCATAGACAGTATGTCCACAAATGGGCATGGCTGTGTTCCAATAAAATTTTATTCACAAAAGCAGGGACAGGGCACACTGTGGTTTGCTGGACCATATCTTTCCACACAGCGCGGTACAATATAGAATCTTCTAAGGTGACAGAGCTTTCCATATTTGTACTGAGCAAGTAGTAACCATTAATCACACAGGTTTATTGAACTATTGACAGATGGCTACTGAGGAAGTAAATTTGTAGGTTTATTTAATTTTAATTAATTCAAAGTTAAACAGGCATGGTGGATAAAGTAGCTCCGAACTTTCAGTTTAGTGCCTTAGGGCACAGAAATTTCAAAAAGATTCTATTTAAAATACAATACATTCAGAGACTATATCTTTTATGAAGAGATGTGGGAGGACATTTGTGATGTACAGAATTCTGAAGGTTTCAGGGTAGAATTTTCCATCTTAAACTTTCTTAAATCATATTATGCCTGCATTTTGCTTCTCAGCCTTCATTCTGACTTCTGAATAAAATGCAGACCTAGCCTTATATTAAGACTTCTCAAGATATCTCTAGGGGAAAAAGGTCAAGGGAAAGTGGCAGATGAGTCAGAAATTGACCACAGGAAGGGAAACGGGGGCGGGAGAGAGTTATGGAGAGAGGAAGTAGTAAGGAGAGAAATAAATCAGATCTACAAACAAAGGGCTAGCTTATCTGAGAAGAATCGCCTATATTGGGGGGATTATGTTGTTAGGGAACTCAGCACCGAGAGAGGGATCTTTATGAAGCCATCAGAGTCAGGGAGCCGCAAAGACTTGGTTTTCATTATCACCAAATGGTTCTCTGGCCCCTGGATGGGATGTGGAATTGAGATATTGAAGCTCTGTCAGAAGATAATCCTCTTTTGTGCATCCTGGAAGTGCAGTCTGCCTCCTTAGAAGGAATTTCTCAGACAAATTGCACAGAGGCCTCTCAAGAAAGCATTCTTACACTAGCACTGCCTCCTGCACTCAATTTGGACTTGGGTTTTTCTAGCCATTTTTCGCTACTGTACCAAGACCCAGTGGACTTGAACTTGTCTCAATACCAGATTCTTTGAAGGCCAGCCACTGACCCAGTGGGGGAGTTTTGCCCATTTCCTTTCTTCCCCACCATCGATATCTTTAATTAAAAAAAATTGATTGTTTTAACTATTGCTTGATAATAACTATGTTATTATTCTGTTTGAACTTAAATTATTTGTAAAACAAAATGAAAACTGAATATCCTCCAATTGTTTATTACATCCTATGTGAGAGACACATCGGAAATATGATCTCCTTACCTTTTTGGATGAATAAGTCCATAAGTAACATCTAGCAGATAGGGAATGAGGCTTAGAAAGGGAAAGATGCTGATCTAAGGTTTCACAACTGGGAAATGGCAGAGGAGGTACCCGTGAGAGTTATCACTCCCTATAAGGGAGGCAGTGGCTTTATGGTTGGGTGCAAACATCAAACCAATTATAGATAATGGAAAGCAAAGGGACGAAGAGGCCTCTTTTCATACTAAACATTCTTATTTTAAGTTTTTTTTTAAATAACTACTCCTCAATTGTCTGTCCCTTCATGTCTTTGAAGACAATTAGAGATGCACAGCCCCAGGATGTGGACACTTCTCCCCTGCAGTAGGTACTGGTTGTGTTTGTTGCTGAAGCTTGTTTTGGAAAATGTGCATCATCTTAATGTCCTTACCTGATAAAAATGTGTTATAGACACATTATAATTTATAGAGACATTTTGCAACCAAATGCCCATTTTAAGCATACTCCCTGTGCCAGGCACTTACTCATCATGACTGTCTCACAACTTCCCTGCAAAAGGATTTGCTGCTTTGAGTTTGCAGAAGCTTAGAGAAGTTAAGTGACTTTTTCATGCCACACTATTAATAAATGACCCAGCTGGGATTTAACACTGATTTTCCTGATTCCGAAGCTTATGCTTTTGTGATATACATAGGGTTTCAATTTATTAGTTTACAGCACTTATAGTGAGTGACCTTGGAAAGTGAGACCAGGGATACAAACCTGGCATTGCAACTCCAAACTATGTTCTTGACCACCCTGCTACCCTATTGACTCTATCTTAAAAAAACAGACAAACAAAAACAAACAAACAAACAAACAAACAAACAAATAAAAAAACAGGAATTGAACCCAGGGACACTTAACCATTGAACCACAACCCCAGTCCTTTTTAATTTTTTAAAAAACTTTTATCCAGGGTCTCACTAAGTTGCATAGGGCCTTGCGCTAAGTTGCTGAGGCTGGCTTTGAACTTGTAATCCTCCTGCCCCAGCCTCCAGAGTTGCTGGGATTACAGGCATGCAACACCACACCTGGCCCTTTCAAGTCTTTGACAGGTGAGGTGTTTAGGAGGGAGCCATGGACAGAGGTCAGGGGACCTGTCCACTGGTTTTGCTCTGCTGGGGAAAGACTCTTCAGAGTCTGCCCCAGAAAGAAACCTCCGTTTCACACTTGTCTCATTTGATGTCCACTTCAGGTCACAGAGACACGCACTGGGCCTCTGGGCTGTAACAGCTATGACAATCTGGACTCTGTGAGTTCCGTCCTTCTGCAAAGCACGGAGAGCAAACTGCACCTTCAAGGTAAGAAGCTGATGGGAAAGGCCAGGCCAGAGGCAGGAGGAGGATGCAGCTGGGATGCAAAGCAGGGGAGGAGAAAGTCAAGGGAGAATGAAGAAGAGGAACAGAAAAACCAATGGATGCTACAAATATGGAAATTGGTTATGATATGATGCATTCACTTAGAATTTTCACATATATAGGACATTAAATTCATGGTTATTAATTAGTTTTCAGATAGAATGCAGGGGAATGTGAGCTTTATCTGATTATTTTGATGAAAATGTCTAAACAGCATTATTTATAGATGCCCAAGTCCTAGTATATATTAAAGTTGCAAATTACAGCATCTGAATTTTCTGCATTATTGTTTTTGATTTCCAGTGTGCTTTGGCAGGTCTTATTTGAATTTCAAGAAGTACAGCATTTTAAAGAATTTTTGATTCTCTGTAATTTCTTTTTCCCCTTATATGTTAATCATTTGTAGTCTTAAATAAACTCTCTCTCTCTCTCTTTCTCTGTCACACACACACACACACACACACACACTTTTACAACATTTACAAATGATAATGCCCAATGTTTACTGGGGCATAGAGAGAAAAATACTTTCAGACGTGACTATTAAGAATGCGAACATTGTAGGTATTGGTTTCCTGAAGTTCATAAATGTTTGTACTTACTCAATGTGTATTGTATGTGAGGTTCATGTCAGGTGCCCCATATGTGTTTATTACCTAAATAAAACATACCTTGTAAATAGTAATTTAACTGTTTTTAATTCATATGGTTACAATAAGTAATTGCAAGAGAAAAAATGACGGGGATTTAAGTAAAGATGGTGGTGTTTTAAGAAGCATAGTTTAAAATATTAAAAAAAAATACACATCTCAATTTTCCAGATGAGAAAGCTAAGTGAATTGTGTGGGATCCATAAGCATAATATTAGGCAAGTCCTGAAATGTTATTTATAAATTATTTCCTGAAATATGTGAAAAACAATTTGATGTTAATTAACCAACTGAAGGCTTCTGATTGAATGTGTGGCATGATCTTAACAATATGGAAGAAAAGTAATCTTGTAAGGAAGTATGCCAAAATTTTAAAAGAGGTTACTGCTGGATGATTTAGGTTATAGACAATTTATTTTAGGCTTCTAGCTTTTTTGCTAAGTTTCCTACAATGATCATGTATTAACTTTATAGTTAGAAAAGATGACATGTTTTAACTTTGAGCAGACTAATAATATGACCTTCCCTAAAGGTATATGATAAAGGTGATTCTGAATGTCAGTGGGAGAAAGCTGAGTTGAGATTGGCAGCTAGTGTTGAGCAGAGCCTCATATGACTTTTATATTCTGGTTCCTTGGCAACTCTTTGATTCATGCTCCTATTATAGAAGATGGTTGGAAAATGGTGCAGGGTGGGGGAATGGAGGGGCTTGGGAGTGTCACTTGGGTGCATTGAGTGAAAGTGTCTCGAGGAAATTCAGCCCTAAATAGCAGTATGGTTAAAAGACAACATGACAAAACTTCAAATACAGTCTGGTGGAGGGGGATATACCCCCTGATTTAATAGAGAAAAGAATAGACAGAGTGGCTTGCTACTGCCTGTTAAGAAAGTGGATGAGAAAGGAAGACACAGCTTGGGTATGGCAGGGTTTTCATCATGATGGGTCATGTGAGATCTAGAGCAACTTTGTGAAGGAAGAGCCTGGATTTGAATCCAAGGATTTGAATTCCAGTGTGTGTTCCATCACCTTGCTGTGCATATTGATGGTAGAGACGCCTTCAGGTAATGATGGGAATAAACTCAATAGGAATTAGCAGGTATTACCACCAAGGAACTACTTGACATCTTATGATCATTTAGAGGATGATTTACCCTGAGAGCAAGGAAGTTTAAGGTTCATGGAGCCCTCATATTTTCTCATCTTAAATACGTATGAATTTTTGTATCTAATTTTTGATTTTTTTCTTCCAAATATAACAATTGTATAAGACCCTGTCCTTTAAAGCTTGAATCTCCTTTTGGTTCCATTTCTGGGAGTATGCTATCCACAATAAAGAAGGTGATGGCACTTTCCTACCCTGCACACCTAGGGAACTGGGTCCATGTCCAAGCATACAACTTTAAGAGGAATGTTGAGAAACTGCAGTGTGTCTGGAGTAGGGTGTCTTATGATAAAGTGTGAAGGAAGGTTAATCTGAAAGACCAAGTCCTAGTCTTCAGATACTTGTCTTGCAGAAAAAACAGTTAGCTTTGTTATTATGAATGAAATGGGTGAGACTCAACTTGGTTGGGGATTAGAAATACACCAGCTTTTAACTCACTATAAAGTAGATCCCCCTCCTTCCTCTCCTTCTTCTTCTCCATTTCCCTCAGTGGTACCAGATTGTATAAGGACATAACCTATTAAGGTGTCCTTATGCTGGGGATTGGACCCAGAGGCTTGCAAGCCCAATGTCAACATTCTTTCTACCACTAAGCTATATCCCAGCACTAAAATACCTAAAATGCAACTTCTAATGCAGTTTCATGCACAAATCTGAAATGGTCTGCTGAAGGACACAGTAATTCCCTCTTATCTGAGAGTTAAAAGGAAATGATATTTGGTAAGAGTGTTATAGGGATTATTTAGGCATTATTCAGTTTTGTTGGGTGGTTGAAGTAAGTGACTTTAAGTTTGTCTCAATGCAGATTCTAGGATTTTATGAAAATTATGAATCATTAAATTTTTACTAACTATGAGCCAAATCCTAGGGTTAGCCCCTAGGCATATTGTCATAAATCAGTTTAATTCAACAAATTATATATACATAATTATATACATATATATATAATAAATGATTATTGATAAATTTATAAATAATTGTATGCACATATATATGCACACATATATATATATATCCATCTTAGATAATGAGATAGGTAAAATGACAGTGCTGAATAAGAGAGACATGATTTCTTTCTCAAAGAAACATAAACTCCATCAGAGAAGACAGACTTCCAACAACCAATAAGTGTAATGAATTTTAAAATAGAGAAGCAAATGAGCTGTATCAATGGTATGAGATTGTATAAGGATATAACGTATTAAGGTGTCAGGATAGTTTCCTGAGGGAGAAAACACAGGATGAGACCTGAGTGTTGAATGGTGGGCAGGGGCATAGCTATGGAGACAGATAGAAGAATCTTTATCAAGGGACATTTGAAGAAATTAAAGGTCTTATGAGATTTAAACAGAGGTATCAGTGGTGAGAAATACCAGATGACCCTTCAAACCGTGGGAGGCCTCTACAGCACACTAATGAGCTGAATGGTACTTGGAGAGCAGTAGACATCATGTAAGGATTTTGAAAGAGGAAGTAACATGATGAGAATAGTTTTATGGAAGATCACTCTGGCTGTGTGGGTAATTATTTAGAGAGGGATTGATTAGAAGATGGTGACAGCTAGGAGTTACTGAGTTCTCAAGATGAAATGACACAGATTTAGATCCTAAAGTTAGCAGTTGGGGTTGAAAGAGACCAGTTCCAGAGATATTAAGGCCATTATATCAGGATTCAATAAAAAGACGATGAAAAATTCATATAATTGAGTGAATGAGATTTGGGGCTGTGATAGTGAAGATGGGCAGGTAGATATCTATGATTCAAGGTAATGCATAATGTAATAGGAATAATGAGAGCATTATGGAATCTGAGAAAGGGAGTAATTCATTCTGTCTGTCCACCTGGAGCAGTCATAGCAAAATAGATGTCTGAGGTAGAATAATATTCTCCTCCTGGAAGGTAAAACAAAGAAGCTTTTAAGTACAAGATATGCGATTATCTCATGACTTTTGAGTAGGCTGATAAGTATTTAGTAGGATCCCAAAACATTAAGATAGAGATAAAGACTAAAATTGGAACTACATTAAAATGAAATACATATTTCATCAAAATATAGAAAGACATTAACAGAATGAATGTTATGGAATGAAAATGTGAAGAAAACATTTATCATCCACGTATCTGACAAGGAAGTGCTGCAGGATACACAAAGAATTCCCAAAATCAATTAAAAAAAAAGACAGCCAGAAAAGAAAAGAGATAAAAGACATGAACAGGTAGTTCTCACACAAGAATATCAAAAGGGCAAGTAAATATATGAAAAGACATTCAACTTTCCTTCCTCCAGAAAAATGAAAATTAATATCACAATCTAATATCACAGCAGAATAATCAGTGTAACAGATGAAAACAACTGACAATATCAAGGAGCAACAACATGAAGCAGTGAGATGTTGCTTATGGGAGCATGCTTTATTTATAATCATTCTGGAAAATTCTTGGCAGTATGTACTAAAAATCACATATGTCCTTGTCCTATAATCCGGCAATTTCAACTCATAGAGTTATGCCGATATAAATGTGTCCAAGTTCACCAAAACACATGAATGTGCATGGAAGTTGTAATTCAAAATGGATCAAACTGGAAACCACCATTTTCTTATTGACGCCTGTCCATCAATAACAGCATGAATAAATTATTGTGCAATCTCAGAGAAATGGGAAAGAATAAATTACTATTTCTTGCAATAATATGGGAAAATCTCACAAATGTAACGCTGAAAGTGAGAGAAGCCAGACACAAAATGAGTACATGTTGTATGATTCTGTTCCGGTCTCTACAGGTCAAAAATGGTAAAATCACATAATTGTTTTAGAAGTCATTGCAGAAAGAGTTGATGTTTCGGGCAGTTCCTTCAGGGCAATATGCTGGTCACCTTTCCATGGTTGTACAAAATCATTGAGATAATCAACTTACAAGAAGAAAGATTGGTTTTGGCAGTTTCAGGTGTTTTGGTTCCTTTGTTATGGGCCTCTGGTGAGTCAAAGAATATGATGGCAAAGGGAGTCTAGTGGAGTAGAGCTGATTACTTCACGACAGCAGGAAAGCCTGGGGTGGGGAGAGAAAGGAGCTAGAAACACAATACAGTTCCCAAGGGCACACTCCCAAGAACCCAGTCCCCTCAACTAGCTCCCACCACTTATAGATTCTATTCTCCCAATAGTGCTACCAGACTATCCTTCAATGGACCTTGCAGATCCAAACCAGAATAGGTGATGAGAGGCTTCTGGGGTTATTGGTAGTGTTCTGCTTCTTAATCTGGGAAGGAGCACACAAGTATGTTTATTTTGTGAAAATTCATAGAGCTATATACATACATCATTTATGTATATATACACATTCCATATATGTAGTGTGCATCTGTTAAACATTTATTTAATAATGTGTCCCATCTTGCCATCCTCTGCAAAGAGAAAACATGGATACAACAGAGAGGTGTTGAAGAGTAAGAAGAGGCTGTCTAGCTCAGCTATAGGACAGGTCATGTGAACTGAAAATAGAGGAGACAGATGTAACAATGTATAATATTCATTTCATGCTTCCATATGGGCCAGTGACTGTAGTGATTTATTTTTATTGTTTATGCTTTCATATTTATATTTAATTTATTTCTTAGCATATTTACTTTTATTAGATAGTTGACTTATTACATTTTTAATCATCACATGATTCCTGTGAGGACAACATAAATAACCCTATTTTTTTAGGCGGGGAAATTGGGGCTCAGGGAGGCTGCTCAGAGAGTGAATGAGGTGGAATTTTAATTCAGTCATCCTGACTTCAAAGCTCCTACTTCTTGAAATGGTGCTGCACTCCTTTCCTCTGTTCCTCTCCCATCCTTTAGAATGAGACTGGCAGGAAAGATTCTGCCAACGTTTATTTTGGTGGATCGAGGATGATATGAATGGCACACTAATGACCTCCAGCTTGTGGTGTTTCATAAAACCTTCATTAAATCAGGGTAGAGTGAAATAACAAAAAAGAAAGAACATTTATGGAGAAGGAGGTTAGAAATGAGAAAGAAAGGACCATGGAAATGAGCAGAGGCTATTAGTAGTCATAGCAGCAACAACCGACATAGTAGTAATAACACTAATGGCATAATGATAACTTCTTATTTTTATACTTCTCTCTCCAAGAAATCCATGGTGTGTTTTACCGACATTGTCATGTAATTTAATCTAGTATCCATCTGGTGTAGTATACAGAGAGCAGAGCTCTGCCTTAGTAGTTCACTGATGTGGAAAGAGATGCAGAGAGAATATTTTGCTAAAATCTATGGATGATATAGAGACATATTCTTTCATATGTATACTCATTTGTTTAGCAACATTAATGGGCATCAACTATATATCAAATATTGCTTTTAGAACTGGAGAGACATAAGTGAATAAGCTAACTCAGTCATTTTGGGGCTTATATTTAGTGTGGGTATGGGAGGAACAGACAATAAACAAATAAGCAAAGAAATATATTTTCTTTACAGTCAGAGAGATAGCTTTTGAGCAGGTCATGTCGAGATTTGTAGACCATGGAAATGAATTTAGATTAGGTTTTACTCCAGATGAAATGAGAAGCCATTGAAAATTTGGGCAGAGGAGAAACTTAACCTGCCTTACATATTAAGTGATTCACTATCACTATTGAGTAGAAAAGAATATTCAGAACAGGAACTTACAAGGACCCCGGTTAGGAAACTACTGTGATTATCAAGGTGAAAGAAAATGAAGGTGGTGGAAAGTGATTGAATTTATGGATTTTTAAAGACAGCGTTGACATTATTTGCCAATGGATTAGACAAATACTTGTACGAAGAGAGAAGTCAAGGGTGACCTGAATTTTTGCCTAAGCAATTGCAATGATAGAACTGCCATTAATTAATGACAATAGGATAGGAGTGGCCAATTTTGATGGGACATGAGGAATTGGGTTAGAACCTCAAGTTGAGAAGTCTATGAAATATCCAAATGTAGATGTGGAGTGGGAAAATTTGAAAAAGCAGAGGCGAGGACTAGAAATATCAATAAGCATAGAAATACCACTTAATGATATGACCTTGGACAAGAACACCTTGGGAGGGAGTGCAGATAGAACAATTAAGAAGTGTGGTTATGTAGGCATGAAAAATTAAATATAGAAAGGTTGGGATTATGGGATCATGATGAACAAGAAAAAGAAGGCCAGGAGATGTTAAGAGTGCCAAGGGAGTTTAGTGTTTTGGAATTTAATTAAGGAATATTTTCCAAAATAGCTAGTTGTCTGAGGATGTTGTGTGGTGGTAGGAGGTTGTATAGCACTAGCAAGTCCTGAGTTCCACCCCCAGGATTGCAAAACAAAAACAAGCAAATGAAAATCCCCTCAAAAATCAAAACAGAGTAAACAGAGATAGTGGTCAGCTATATAAAATGCTACCAATAGGATAATTAAGATGAGGATTGAAAACTGAGTATTGGAAGAAACAGCACAGAAGTCATTGGTGACCTCAACAAGAGGTATTTCAGTGCAATTATGAGGTTGAGAGTAAAATGAATTCAAGAGCGAATTCTTTAGAGGAAGATTACCATTAAAGGCACAAGGCAATGTGGAGTCAACTGATTTTTTTTCCTTCTTCTAAAACATAGAAACAATAAAACTTTTGTGTGACTACAGAAATTATTCTGTTGAGAGGAAATATTGTTTGCTCTAAGCAAGAGTTATGGATTTTAGGATAAAGATGAGCATACAATGGCAAGTAGTATCTATGTGTAACTGTAGCCATTAACTTTAAAAGGAGTGCCCAGCCATTGTGAAGTGAAAGAGGGGAGAAAAGATGGGATCAGAGTGGGTGCAACTTGTGGACATGGTAAGTCGAGGGCCTCTGTTGAACATCTTGATTACTTCTCATAAATTTAAAGTTGCATGCTTTTTCAGATTTTAATGTCTCTGAAAATAGAATGCTCCTTATAATTGCTGGTGTGTCATGGTTTGATTGGCGGGGTACTATTTTCATAGTATATATTAAGCAGTGGTATGCTTTACACTGAATGACACCTTAGATTCAATGGCGTATCCCATTTTTCTCAGTGAAGAAGAGGTGAGGGCATTAGCTCATTTTATTTCTGAAAGAGAAAGATTGATAGGAGGATGATGAAGTTGTGAGAAGATGGGAGACTAAGTCAGTGAGAGGAGATGGGATCAAAGACTCCTGACCTGAGGCTACACCTACCCTCTGCCTGAACCTCCGGATGAGGTTACCTGAGTTAACTGTGTTTTGAGGGCCTCTCTCTCATCTCCCTTTTCAGATGGTCTATTTTCTGTCTTAGTCTCAAGCCATTCTTTCTTCTCCCTTCCCTCTTCTTCCTCCTCTTTAACCTTCACTGTTCATTTTCCTGTCTCTTCCTGACATGTCAGTTCCTTCCCAACTCAGCTCCATCTCTGACCACTTGTGCACCCAGATATTCTTCAGACCTTAAACAACATCCTCCTTCTATTTTGTCAATGTTGGTCCATCTTTCAGTGTCCAACACAAATACCCTCTCATCACAATCATCCTTCTCCACTCCTGCCACAGTTCAGCCCCTCGTGTCAACATTTCTCCCTTCCCTGGATCATTGCATTGATCCCCAAAACAACCTCCTTGATTCTCATCTCACTCCTGCTGACCCACCCCATCATAGCAGCCAATGTGGTCTTCTTAGAGTCAAATCAAATGCTGTCACTTCCCTCAATAGAACATATGATAGCCTTTGTGGAGATTTTTGGTATAATACGTAGACTTAAGATAGTCCCACACTCTTCATTATCTAACTCTGGGTTATCTTCTTGGATTTTCTTAATCTGCTGTCCAACAGATTCCTACATCTGCACTCTATGCCTATGGAATTTTTACATTTTTCCTACAGACATTTTTCAATTTTAATTTTGTATTGCTCTATACCTTTGTGCATTCTCTCTCCAGTTCCTATCTTTACACCTCTCCCAGGAAAATGTCTCTATCTTCTCTCTCTGTTAGATGCCCTGCACATCTTCTCCCCTAAGACTAATGCAGTAGTGTACACATCCTATTGCTAATCTGTCTCCCCCACTGGAGCATAAATCCCTAGTGGGTAAGTATCATCTTTTTCTAGCACAATGTCTAGAGCCTGGTTTGTAGACACTGCTCAGTATATGTTTGCTAAATGAATTATGGAGTGAAACGACAAAAGAATGAATGAATGAGGAGACTAGTCAGTCCACAGTGAGCTCTGTTTTCTTCCACATTATATTGAATCCAGTTCAACCAGATGTCCATTTACTGAGGACCTATATTATTCCCAGCACTGTGCGGCCTTGTGAGGACAGCATTCTTCAAAGGGCTGTATCTTTCTTGCTGCATCAGATGCTACATCACCCAGGCATAGGTCATGCAATTGAATCTTCCAAATGCCACCTCTTCAGAGAGGCCATTTGTCCTCTTTTGCTTCTTTTACCTTCTATGTTACGACCTTTGTCATCTGAGATCCAAAGTAGAAGAGTGGTTTCAAGAAAAAGTCCTGGACTGACAAAGACTTCTAGTCAAGTATCAGATCTATCCTTTGCACATTGAGTAATCTCAGACAAGTTAATGCAGCTTCTAAGCCTCTAAGCCTAACCTGTATCATAAGGTTGTTGTGAGTATTATGCTCGTATGGATATAAAATATGCCTGATGCAGATTGCACATTAAAAATGCTGGGTGTTCTTTTCACCACTTTGATCATCATAAATGCCAAACATTTGGTTTGTTTATTTTTACATCCTCCATGTCATATGTCCTTGGCTGATATCAAGTGCTCATCAAATACATGCTAAATGAATAAGTTCTGTGTTCCCTAAGAAGAACTTGATAGATCAATCCACAAGACCTTAGCAATTATTTATGGTGCATCAAATTCTGAGAACCATCACTGTGCTAGTTAAAGTGGAGAATCAACATTCAGAGGGCTAAACCAAGCACATATATGTATAATGCATACTTGGTCACTTGAAAATATAAACCTTAGTTTGATTATTGTTTCTTTATGTCTCCATTAAGTGATGAATATTTTTCTTGGTGGGCTGGAATTCCATGTACATTGATTCATCCCTATGGATTAGTACTTACCCTTGCCAAAAATTTCCAATGCCTCCCCCTGCCCAGCTCCTTGGACTTTAAGAACCACTTCTTTGTATAAGGAAGTTTGGCATTTGAGGCCCTTCATGATGGAATCCCAATCTCCCTTTCCAGCCCAGGGTCACAAAATGGCTCCTGAACAAGGATCCTCTTGTCCAGTTAGCAGCAGCCTGGGAGACACTGGCAAGAAAACAGTGTTTCCACCTTCCCGTGGCTCTAAGAGACCTGTTCAATAAAAAGCCATGCCTTCATGACAAATGCGATTGCTGATTTCACCCGGCTGGCTGAATCCAAATGTTGGTTTTCTTCTATGTGCCAAGGGGTACCCCATGTCAGAGAAGAAGAAGGTTTCTTCCAGAAGTGGGCTGAAGATATCCATCAAAGTCTCAATCCAAAGGAAAGTAGAATGAAGAGGATCAGCAGAGAAGAGCTGATCATGATATGTCCTTGGACTAGTTAATTAAATATTTGAACTTCCCTAGATACCTCAGTCTGCAAAATGGGAAGAAGAAGACATCTGCCTCTCAGGCATTGGTCAGCATACAATTGGAAAAAATACTTAAAATTAAGGAGACTAATGTAATAGATATCAGAGCTATTAGAGGTTGAGGGCTCATTCCAGTAGATCCATACCTCATGTAAACCTCAATACAGCTCTATTTTCCATATGCTAATATTGAGGCTTACAAAAGTTAAGTAATTGTCTGTAGAAGGCAGAGCAGGAATTTGAATCCTGTGTTCCTAAGTTTTATGCCACACTGTTTATCAGTCTGGGAGTATACAGATAATAATTGTGGTTTTCATTACAGAAAAATTTTTATATCTCTTTCTATGTAAGAGCACCAGAAACATTATTTACTTGAGAGAGTCTGTGAATTTTTTTCTGTAATGAATTTTTAACTGGTGTGTGTATAGATGGGACTGATTTCCATAGTTGTTTCCTTAAAGGGATCTATAACCAGAAAAGACTAAATATGCCTAGAACAGATGATCACTTGACCTCAGAACATTCTAAGACTGTAAAACGTGCTGGCTTTGGGTGGAAGAAGCATGAAATTTGAGGGGAGCTGGAAACTCAGACTAGTGCAGGAAGAAGATGGAAATTCAGAGCAGCTGTGCACACATGGATGTGAGCTGATGTGGAGAGAAGACACATCCAGGAGTTAACATCAATGTGGGGTCATGAGGAGCTGTCCCTTTCTAATGAACTTGAGGCCAAGATTGCTGGATGGAAATCCTGACAGAAAAGTGATCGAAGTGGTTATTCAATCTATTTATAAACCATGTCCCTTTAGATTCTTTGTCAATATCATTGATTGTGCAGAAATCAGGCTTTAGGTAGGCAAAACCTATATAAATCACCTAAGATAATTAGTTTATTGACTTCGCATAGATATGGTATCTTTTGTTTTTAGAAATGATTGAGTCAATCCTTATTGTTTCCTTCATATTTCACCTTAGAATTAAACTTTCCATTTGCACTGCAAACACAGCACTTTTGATGTGCTTTTATCATACTCCAATGCATTCTGTCTTGTCTCATGTGCACAGTTGTATGTAACTGTCACTAAATTGTAACCGAGAACCCTGAGAGTGGAAGCCATGTGCTTTTTAATTTGCTCATTGTTCATTTCTGCTTTCTGTAGTGTTTAGCTCATAGTAGATGTTCAATAAATGTTCACTGATTCCAATTAGTTTGAATTGTCAAATCAATTTGCTTTGAATCTAAATTTATTGGGCTAAAATATATACAACATCAAATCAAACATTTTAACCATTTTAAGATGGAGAGCTCTGTGGCATAAAGTATTTCAAAGTTGTGCAACTATTATCACTTACTTCCATAACTTTTTCATCACCCAAGTGTAAATTCTGTGCCTCCTGAGGAGTCATTCCCTACCTTTTCCCACTCCAGCCTCTGGCCATGGCTTTCTATCTCTATGGATTTTTCTATTCTGGATATTTCAAATAAATAGAATTATACAGTGTGTGGTATGCTTTATGCCTGGTTTCTTTGACTTAACATTTTCAAGGTCCATGCACAGTGTAGCTTGTACTAGTAGTCATCCATCCCTTTTCATGGCTAGATTAGCATTCCAATGTATTGACACACCACATTCCATTTATCTATCATCAATTCATGGCATTGAGGTTATCTCCACCTTTATGAACAGAGGTGCTATAAACACTCATGTTCACATTTTTGTTTCAATACCTATCTACAATTCTTTTGGATATATGTTGTGGAGTTAAATTGCTGGATCATATGCTAATTAAATAAAAACAATGTTTGGTGCAAAATTCAGTGTATTCTATATTAGATTCGTGATCTCATTATTTTCTCCATTCTCTGGGAGGATTACATGTGCTGCAATGTGCTGCCATGTGATTGCAGAGCTGAGCTCTGCATTAGGCTAACTGTCCAGTGATGTTGGGCCTTGGCCATGTGAGCTGCTTTGGCCAATGAAATGTCAGGGTGAGGACATGGTGCATCACCTCTGGGCAGATAATTTGGAAGACCTTACCTGGCTTGGATTTTGCTCTATTCCCTCTGTCATGAGGGTAGCATATTCCTGATAAAGTATAAAGGCAACTCTATCAGCCTAAATCCTAAATAAAGAATGCATCTGGAGCAGAGCCAAAACATAGTCAACATGAAACATGAGCGAGAAATAAACTTTTGAGGTCATAAGCCATTGGGATTTTGAGGTTATTTACTACCCAGAGTAATTTAGAAGAAGCTCCCTAACACTAAAACACTGGATTAAATAAGATAAACCACATTTATTTACTGTGGGACTTCTCAGTGCCTAAAATGTGCTAATGGGTATTATGAGTCTCAAGAGAGGAATTGAGTGAGTGTGCAGAGTTTCCTGAATGTGTTTAAGCCTGAGAACGTACACAGATGCTGGGGACATACACAGGGCATACTACTATACATTACACTCAGGTTTGATCCTCTCTAAAATAATTTTTCTGATCTCTTCTCTGAAAAAATAGGGACTCTTGTTTTTCAGTCCTACTGAAACTTGTGCATGCTTATGTTTATATTTAATTGTCATTGTACATTAACAAATCTTCTTTTGCCAAGCAACTAGAACCTCCTGAGGTCAAACAACATGCTTTTAGCGTCTAGTATAGCACTTAACCAAATATAGTAGTGGATGAAAGGACTTTTTAAATAGATACTGAATTCAGTGCTTTTATTTTTGCATACCTACTGTGATCCAGCACTGTGTTTTGTGTGTTTCAAAGATAACACACATTACAGTTATCATCAAGAATCCTAACTTATAATAGTGGATCCCAAATAAAATATGTGCTGAAATGAGTGGTTGAACCTTTTTGTACCATTGTTCTCTAAGGCTTTTTTTTTTTTTTTTTGATCTGCGTACTTTTTTATTCCTATCTTCCTGAGTACTTGTCTGTGACTACTGAGATGAAGTCAAAATAGCTTCAGGTCTCAGCTATAATATTGGGAACGAGATTCAGATTCTGCTTAAGAAGATGGCTCTGGAGAGGTGAAGCACGCTAAGCATAGAGGAGAACCACAGTCAACTCTGAAACACATTCCACCTTAATTCGCCTTCATTCCAGCACATTTTCTGGGTACCTACTAATATGCTAGATGACAGGAAAATGGATGATGAAAGCCTCCTTCACTCAGGGAGCTGTCAGACTGGGGGGATGTGAACATAAGCACATATAATCAGCTGCAATCGTGTTTCTGTAGGAATTTGAGATATGCTCAGGGTGTTTTTGGTTGCCACTACAGGAGCTACCTGAGACTGCCCCTGGCCTCTGTAGGAAGCAATAGAAATCAGGATAAAGATAGGAATTGTCATATTCTGTACTTCATGTGTGGTATTGATTTGATTTGATATTTAGGTTCATCGATGTATGATTTGTATATAGCCCAATTTATTCTTTTAAGTTTGATCATTGCATGAATTTGATATACTCAGTCGTGTAGCCTCCACCACAGTCAAGATGTAAAGCAGCTCATTTAATAATTTACACCAGTCCTACAGAGATATCATTGATGAGTAAACTGAGGAACAAAAAAGTTAAGCACTTTAGCTTTTCCAAGGTCATGTTAGTAAGAGCTGGAGGCACAATCTGAATGGGCGAGAACTTGGTGTGTCTGGAGGACAGAGCAGTGATGTGGCTGGAGGAGGGGAAACCATGCGAGAGGTTTGGGAACATCAGTTAATCCAGGAATCAGATAGCACCAGCTCTTATAGTTATCACATTTGCTTTTTCTGTGTATTTAAATTGAATCAACCTCTTCTTAAAGTTTCAAGAGTATCTTCATGTTGAAATTTCACGAAATTAAATAAAAAAAGGATGCTGGTCTACTCGTCCCTGGGGATTTCATAGTTTAGACTCTACTATCTTTTTCAGAGTTGAAACTCTCATTTAGAAGTCTACCTGCTGTCAACTCTTTTTTATTAATATTAACTCTTCTCTGTTTTTATTTATTCATGTTGTCTATATTCCTAACTAGCAGTGAAAGCCACAAAACACTAGCATTTCTAATGTCTTACCCTTTCCTCAGAGCCTAGAACAGTGCCTGAGACATGCCAAATCAATCTTTGCTTAATGAATGATGGAAGGAACAGCACAGAGTAAAATCACAGAAAAATATAAGTTGGAATGAATCTTAATGGCTTGCAGTAGAAAGGTTGGCAAACTTTTTCTCTAAAGAGCCAGATGGTAACTATTTTGGACTTTGTGGGCCACATGGTCTCTATTGCAACTACTCTACTCTTCCACGTGCATGACTGGGTTCCAGTAAAATTTATTTACAAAAAATAGGCTGTCGATCAGTTTGGCCCATGGTCGCAGTTTGCCAACTACTGTATCTGTCAGTACAGGCTTGATTCGCATTTTACCAACAGACAATTCCTGAGCTTCAGTGATATGCAAAGGTAAATGCTTCTTTCTTACTTACATTATATGGTGGTCACAATCTGATGAATCCACTCCTCAGTGGTCTCTACCTGGAATATGGTGGTCTTGTGCCAAGGAGAAACAGATGAAGTTATATGTTAATTCTTGTAGTTTTGTTTTGTAAGTGACATGTAACTTACACTCATGTTTCATTGGGCAAAAAGTGTCATATAGATATATCTGAATTGAGAGATTGAGTGTGTGTTATTACCTTAAAGAATGGGCTTTCCTTGCTGGGGGGAGCATTGTAGGGTAGGGACTGAACAAGAGTTAATGATAATCCAGTCTACCTCATGCCATTTGGATCCTGGCAATAGAAAGAACATTCTTGCCATGTCAGCTTTCAAACTCCGCTTGTACATTTCCAATGACAAGGAGTTCTCTACCTCTCAAAGCAATCTGCTTCATTCTTCAGAACTTTAGATAGCTAAAATGACTTTAGCTTTATGGTCTTGAGTTCCATCTACCGGTATTTTTCACCCAAGGATTCCAAGTCTACTCGTCAAGATCCTGCAGCATAGATGATGATAGTTGCAAATACAACATATCACTCTGACCAGGAGGGGCATTTCCTAATTCCTACATTGCAGGAGCAGAACCCACCCTTTTCTCCCCCAGGTAGCTGCCTTTCTTCATTTCCCAGAGTGTAAATGACCCATCACAGAGACAGGGCTGAACTTCTGAATGAGATCATAGCCTTCTCGCCCTTTCTGCACAGTTTCACCCAGTGAATTATTGTCTTATTTTCATTCCACTCCAATGAGCTGTCAGCAATGGATACTGTAATTCACAGCAATAGAAACACAAACAGATGGGTAATTGACCTGCATGCCTTCATTACACTGGAGTTCAGCTTGGCTGTGTGAGCCATAAAGTCTTTTATCTGCCAGTCTGAAATCCCTGAGCTTTCACAAGGAAGGGGTTCAGGACTATCTTTTGCAAAAGGTGTAGTCCTTGTTGTTCTCCCCACCTTGCACATTTCAGAAACAGACAGAATTTGACAGGCAGAACTTATCAGGTATAAGACAACAGCTGGGACTCTTAGAGGGCTCAGAGATATCTACAGGGAGCCACATTCCAATGCAAGAGCAGGATGGGAAAATGTTTACACTCATCCAAAATAGAACCTGCCTTCTCTCCCTCTTTCTTTTGATATCATAAGAGATGGTGAACTTAATGGCTAATGCTATATAGGTCAGAAAGGAGAAAATACATAAAATTGCCACTGGATTAGGTGAACAGGATATAGAATCAAACAAAACAAAGCTGTTTAGAAAAAAATCCAAGGTGGTTTTTGCCTGTAATAGGACCTTGATCAATCCGAAGTGTCCGCACACTGACATGCATCTGCTCCAGGTGTGCCCTTCTGCTATGGCACCTGGAGCTGCCCTTCTTTATCTATTTGATTTTGCTCATGCTTTAAAACTCCACCCACATACTATCATGACATTTCACACAGCTCTTATTTCCAGGTTATTTTCCTTCATCTTCGAAATAAATCACCTAATTATTCAATATGTGAAATATACTTATTAAACACCTATTATGTCCCAGATACAATGCTATGTTGATATGTTAATCACCAGTCAAGGCCCTTCTTTGCTGGGCTTGGATTTTGTGCTTTGGTTTTGAATCTCCAAATAGCCACTCTGTTCAATTAGAAGATAGGAAACATGTATGAAATGTATTAACTCCTCCCCCGCCTCCTCTAATTCCACATGCATTATTTGGAAGGAAGGAGGAGGAATATTAGAGTTCCTACCAGCGAGAGGAGAACCTGGATCCAAGATCACAATTGGACTGTAATCCCATGTGTGCAGTTCACCTGCAGCTTCTGTTTCTAGGCATCAGATAGGAGGTAGGAAGCACGGTCAGCAAGCCGGTTGCCTACTCTAGATGCCCATGTGGGCAGTGTCATGGGGGGTCTCCAGGATTCAATGCAGGGGCCTCCTGAGGGGTCTGCTGCTTGAGTGTCCCTGGGTGCTGAGACTTCACAATACATCGAGCTGCTTTTCTTTATCTGAGTGTCAGAGTCCCTCCCTGTGAAGAACAAGGATCCTGGGGATGGGGAATTTGACTCAGTGGTAGAGCGCTTGTCTAGCATGCACAAGGCCCTGAATAGGGTCCTCAGCCCTAAAACAAAGAACAAGGATCCTTAGCCTTTCCTGTGATAAGAGGTGCTTTTCCACTAATGAGCACCTCCATCTCTGCTCTGTGCCATTCTTCCCTTCAGAGTTTCCATCTTCTCTAAGACTCAAGAATCATTTTTTTCTTTAAGGAACTTGGAAGCTAATAAACACATAAAAGGGGATGAATCTTAATCAGGAAGAAAGGCAATGACCCAGGTGGGCTCTCACCTGGAAGGAGTCCTATTGTTGAGACCTTTCCACACGCTTTGTCCACTTCTAGATGATTCTTCCAGTGGACCTTTACCCCCTAACACCTGTTTATCCTTTAGGAGGGCTTTCCTGTTAAGAACTCAGGTTTAGGGCTGGAGCAGTGGCTCGGTAGTTATGGTGCTTGCCTGGCATGCGCAAGTACAAGGGTTCAAACCCCAGCACCCACATACACAACCAAGTGTCAGAGTAATGAAAGCCATGTGAAAAACTCAATAAAAATTGATTCTCTCTGTCTCTGTCTTTCTCACTGTCTTTCTCTCTTTAAAACAAAACAAAACAAAACAAAACAAACCTCAGGTTTGGTTCTGGGAATGGAACATGATCTGATATGAGGTCAAAGGGAGAAACCTACCATTTACTGCACATGTAATTATGTCTTAGCATGTTTGGGCCCGTATGATAAACACTGTGCTCACACAAAATACATGTATTTGTCACAGTACATGGGGACAGGGAATCTGAGGTCTTGGGGACAGCAGGAATAGTGACTGGTGAGGCTCAGCTTCATGACTTTTATTTAGTCACCTCCTCACCCTGGGCTCACATGGCCTTTGCTCCATGTGTGCTAAGGGAGACAGCTGCACTGCCTCTTCTTGGAAGGGTCCTGATCTCATGTGAAAGCACTCTTTTGTGACCTCATCTTCCCCTAATCACCTCCAGGGGCTCCTCCTGCTAATGGTACCTTGTTGGAAATCAGGATTTTTACATATGAATTGTCTGGGGACTCAAACTTCCAGTCCATAGCAGGTGGACTGTGAGTTAATTGCTGTTTATGCCTTTTCTCCGCTCATTAGTAGGTCAGGAGGTTGGAATTCCAACTCACACCAAGAAAACCTGAGTATCAGAAAGCCTAAGGCAATGCCAGTTTGCTCTGTGCTGGAGCTACCAGGGCTGGGCAGTCAGGAGTTCATCTGAGAACTTGTTCTTTCCCCCTGGAGAGGTGGAAGGACATTTGATTGTTTCAGAACTTGGGATTGCTGAGGGAGAAGGATCACATCAGCAACTTAGTGGACCTTTTCTCTAAGTAAAAAATAAAGAGTGCTGGGAATTTGCTCAGAGGTAGAGTACCCCTTGGTTCAATCCCCAGTACCAGAAAAAAAAAATAAAAAATTCAGCGCCATTTGCTGGATTTGAATCCCCATTCCCTTTTCTGTTACTGTTACTTTAATAGGGTTTTGGAGAGATCACCTAACTTTTCAGTTATACTAGTCTCAAAGCCTGAAGGAACACCTTTCATTTCAGCTGGGATGGGGAAAAGAACTGAGTGCCAGGATCCTATACTGGGCTTGGCCTCATTTTACATTCTAGGATCTGCACTGCCCAGGCACTCCTGCCTTTTCCTTTAAAACACACTCTTTCATGGGGCAGATGGAAAAAACAGTGATAGGATGATATAAGCCAGAATTCCATCCTTTTGAAGAAATCAGAAAAGACATTTCAACCTGGGAAGCCTATCCTGAAGTCTTTAGGACATGGGCACTGTGCAGAAATAGGGGGAACAAATATTCTGGGTAGAGGGAAGTATAAGAGCAAAGACTGTGAGAGGAACAATACGGGAACATTGGAAGGACCGAGAAAATGGCACAGTGCCTAGTGTGTGGTGAGCATAGCAGAGATTGAAAGATACAAAGGACACAGGCGAGGACATAAAGATGGCCCCTCGTGAGACAGAAAGAGAAATAAGGTCTCAGCATACAAGATCTGTCTACAAAACCCGACGCAGGTGGTGGGATGCATGTATTGAAGGTGAGATGAGGGGAAGGACTTAGGGGGATGGAGTGAGTGTCAGGAAAAGAGAAGGAAGATGGCTTGGGTGGAAGAGCGAAGCATTCAGCTTTAAAGTCTAACAAGATCTTTTAGAAAGTTAAAAAGATTGGAGGGAAAATATTCCATATGTTCAGCGTGGGTGGGTTGGTGCTCAGATGCAACTCTCAGCCATTGCCTTCCTTGGTTTTGTGAGGCAAATTTATATGCTTGGCAAAAATGGCAAGCCTTTTCCTCTCTCATTCTCTCAGTTTTCGTTTCCCTGTGTGTGTGTGTGTGTCTTTGGGAACCATGGGGACAGAATATTCCACCCCAGCCGGCAGCTGTATATCTTTCAAACAGTGGTTCCACAGGCCAAATCCCCCTCCAAATTATTTATGACTCCCATTGAAGCCGGCAGGATTCGGGCACCAATCTAGGAGGTCAGCAATGAGCCTCTTTGTTGGACACAGGTCATCGGGAGATGACTCTGGCTGTGACTGCTGTGTGAACCTCCGCTGCCGTAGAAATGGTTATGTAACTTTAAACAGTAATGACATTTTACAGAAAAGTGCTTTTTAATTGCTATGTCTTCATTATTCTCTTTTGAAATTGCCCAGGAGATTCTGCCTCAGAGACAGCTCGGTATGTTCTGAGTTTCCATTTTTAAAGAGCAGCCGGTTTTGAGTCTCAGCTGCTCCCAGAAAACCCCCAACCCCAAACTTCATCTGTTTTCAGTTGCATTAAACGGGGTAGGTAATACTGCCTTTTGCTTTTGTATTCTTGCCAAATGGAGAAATGATTTGACGCAATTTTCTAAAAATGCTCTCCCCAAATTCCTTTTGGGCTGGGACCAAGAACAGAATATTTTATCCCCTACAAAAGGGTGAAAGAAAATGATGAGCAAGCTAGAAAAATGGGAGTTAGAATATAGCCTATAGAGTGCCTCTAAGCACCAGAAACCTAACCCCAATCCATAGACCCAGTTGCCTACAGGGGATTGGAATCAGCTAAAAATAAATTTTGCTTTGGAAGAGAAAATGGTGATACAGATAAAATGACTCAATCATGCATACTCTGAAAGTATTGCAGACTTGGTTTAGAAGGGACTTTATAACTCGATTTGTTCTGCCCGACCTTCTGACATCTGTATCATACCCGTGTGCGTGGTCTTTCCAAACAATCCATCTCGTGTGGACCTCTTCCTCATGGATATGGGGTTTGTCCAGCTTTGCAGCATATCGTTGTCCAGTTTTCTGTTAGAATCTTTCCGTGTGGATGGCATATGTACCTTCCTGAAAAGCTCTGTGGTTCAACAGCACAGAATTCGGAACCCTCCTTCCTGTGAGAATGCTCCACATAACTAAAGACTGCTTCCTGACAATGCTGCTCTTCCTATTAAATACCTGCAGCTATTGTTGCTGCACTTATCCTGAAGGTTCTGTTAGCTTTCAGAAATGTAATCATAGGCGTATTATCATCATCATCACTATCATCATCATCTTATTCTTTATCACATCAAAAATTGGAATAGGGGCTGGAGCCATGGCTCAACACTTATGGCACTTGCCTGGCATGCACAAGGACATGGGTTCGAACCCCAGCACCTCACCACATATACATAATGAAGTGTTGGAGCAATGAATGCCATATGAAAAAAAAAAAAGGAATAGATAACCTGTGTTATTTGCTTGTGCTGTGTGCCCAGAAATGTTCCAGACAGCTTGCAGGGATATTTCTTTTACTCCTCTTAATAATTTTGTGATACAGGCACTAAAATTTTCTCCATCCAAACACAGGAGGAAGTGGGGCCTTGGAGGCTAATTTGTCTGCAAGGACTTATGTAGTAAAAACAGCACAGTAGGAGCAATGGCCAGCTCCTAACTGCCTCTGTGGCTCCCTGCCATGAGACATGCTGAAGGACACTCTTCTTTCACACAGTGCCCCTCTGAATTAGTCATTGTACCTGCCATATGAGGACTGGGTGAAGTGGGGGGCTTCATTATTTCTTATATATGTTTTCATTACACACGCAAACACCTAGTTTGAAGGACTAGGAGGGATAGACCAACTGGAAACAATCATGAAGTAGAAAGAAGATGAAATGCCAAGGGTATTCAGCAGATCCCTGATGAGTAAGATTAGGGGGTATTTGAAGCGTGAATGACAAAATATAGCAATCCAAATAAGAATACAATTATCTTCTACATGGTGGGTGGTAAAACCTCATATGTTTTGGAGGCTAAAGCTGTTGGCAGTGTGAAAAGAGATGGATAGAGCCATCCTAGAAGAAAGGTGTCTTAATGAGTTGGGATAGTCCAGAGTTGTCCTTCTGTTGGATCTGCATAGGCAATAAAATGTGCTGTGCTGACATTTCAAGGTAGCAGAGTGCTGTCTGTGCCCAGCAAAATCCTTCTCCAACTCTGAATTTGATTATTCAAATACAGTGAAAAAAAAATCATTCCACGTGTTCGAGTACTCATCCTGAAACCATAGGCTAGTAACTTAGAGGTCCTCTGTGTCTTCAATTTTAGGGCAAAGAAGAGAAAACTACTTATCCTTCTCACTGGTGTTTTAGTTTTGATAACACATAGTTTTACTAAATTTTACCATTCTAATTTTAATCACTCTTACTCTTGAAATCCATCAGCATCTCCCCTTGACCGACAAGACAAAACCCAAGCTCCTCAGTCTGTCATAAATCCCATTGACCTCTGGCCTCTCTGCTATCTGTGTTCCTACAGCTCTGTACCCCTGTCCATCCAGGTTGACTTCATTCACCTGGACCTCCCAACCCATTGGTTATATCTTTGCTTTTTCTGCTTCACTTTTTAGAATATCTTTCCTGTTCTTTTAACATAGTGATCTGTTACTTGTTTTCAACCAGCCCGAATTGTGTACCCCATACGGGTTTCTTTGCTACCCAAGCCATGTTATTTGCAGTCTTCTGCTGCCTAAGAGCTTCCCATGGCTGTCTCTGCTAGAGGCCCATGAAGCTGTTACGATGATGTGTGTCTACTCTCTATCTCTGCTGATTATATTGTAAACTCCTCTAGGGCAAGGATTGTGTACTATTTTTTCTTTTTTAATCTCTATAGATATGATGCCCAGCTCAGGACTTGTTCTTCATAAATAGGGTTCATAAATATTTTAAGAAAGGGAAAGAAATAAAAAAAGATAAACAATAGTATTCTGCTTTAAATAAAGATTTTCTCCCTATGTGGAAAAAGTACATATCAGATGTACTCTAAGTACTAATATAATGGAATAAAATGAGAGTTTCAGAGATGGCCAAGGTCATGACCTGAGAAGCTGAAGTAGAAGTTTCGCAACTGGAGGCCTGGCTGGTTCTGCCCTGTCTGGACCTCCATAGGTCCAGCAATCGTCTGGTTTCAGTACACAGGGAGAAATCTAGCAGCTTTAGATTCCTGTATATCACCTTTGGAAACTGTTAATGAAACACCTTTTTTTAACCTTTCTGTTTCCCCTTCTTTCTGTTCTCAAACAGGTCTTCAGATAATCTTCCCTCAGTATCTGCAAGAGAAGTTTGTCCAGTCGGCCTTGAGCTACATCATGTGCAATGGCGAGGGGGAGTACGTGTGCCAGAGCAGCCAGTGCCGATGCCAGTGTGCGGAGGAGTTCCCGCAGTGCAACTGCCCTGTCACCGACATCCAGATCCTGGAGTACACTCTGGCCAACATGGCCAAGTCATGGGCAGAGGCGTATAAGGACCTGGAGAATTCAGGTAGAGAGCCTCACTTAGCCTATGGCATGACTGGCCCCAAGCACAGCCTGGAAGAGGGGCCTCGTCTAATTGGAATTAGGAGAGCTGTGAGTCCTGACTCTGTCACTTTAGAGGCTCTGGAGCCAGGAATAGCAGCTGCCATGTGGGCACTCAATCAATCTCCACTGAATGGAATAATGAATAGCAGAATGCAGTTTGTGGTCATATGATATACTGCCTCTGTTGTACTCAGAAGACAGAGTAACATCACTTAAGAAACCTCCAGAGAGCGGAGATCCAAAGATGGTTGTATTGATTCTTGGTCTGTGCTTGTGTAAAGATACACACATGTATATATGTGAGTATATGTGTGTGCGTGTGTGTATCTATTTGTACATATAGAGTTAGAGATATTTAAAGCATTTGCAGATTGTCAAGGCTGTCAATCACTTTTTCAGTAATCTGGCTATTTCCTGCTTTTTATAGATCAGAAAAATGAGTCACAGGGGACAAACGAAAGTCACCCAAGGTCGTAAAGTGGATAAGGTCTGAGGTCAGCTCTGCCTTTGTGGTGCTTTGAGGTTTGTCTGAAAGTCAGGCACTGAGGATGCAACCATACAAATGGTTACGCATTTCAAGTGTCCCTGTGTAGAGAAGGGGGGCTGCTGTGAGCAAATGATGTAGGGGTGGGGTTAATGGGATCATTGGAGCTAGGAAAGGCCATGTTGAGGAGGGGCAGAAGTCTAAGAGTCTGATTTTGGTGCAGGGACCTGCGGGTGACTGCAGGTATGTCAGTGGTATGCACAAGGTGACCTGTGGCATGGATTAAGAGATGGTGCTGGTAAAACAGGAAATGTGCAGAGAGGCTCAGAGTATTAGCAGGGTTTGATGTTGCATTGGATATGAAAGTTGAACAGAAAAGGATCCAAGATGATGTTGTGAGTCCTTGTTTAGACACACATGTTAGTTAGATAAGTTGGTGGATGTTGGTACCCCTCAGTGAACCAGAAGACCATGGAAGGTCTGGAAAGAAGGCAATATGCTCAGTTTTAGACACGATAAATTTGAGAAACCTTGACATTTCCAAGAAGAGATGCAAAGCAGATCGTTAGCATATAACAGTGCTCAAACATTTGTCAAATGGATGTGTCGACGTATAGGGCATCACTGTTTCTAACATCACAACCATTGAATCTGTTATAACAGCTGCATTGAAGCATGCAGTGGTCTTTCCATCTTACAGAGCAGGGAGGATACAGAGACTCAAATCTTCCCCAGGGTTACACAGTTCATAAATGATAGACTTGGAATGGAATCCCTGATTCCAAATCCAGTGCACTTAATAGCTTTTGCAACTTCTTAATTCTGCTTTACCCCCAGGCCTTTGTTCCCTCATCTGATAAATGAGAGGACATGTTTGTATTTTTAATATTTAAATTTATTTAAGTCTTTAGCTAAAAAAAAAAAAAAGCAAAGCCCTTTGATCAAACAAAACCTTACCTTGGAGCCACTGTGTCTTATAGATAAAAGCAGAGCTTTAAGAGCAGAGTTGGAAAATGACTGCTTTCCATGAACTCTAAGCCCACATCCAGCACTGGGAGGACAGGAGGCATCAGGGATTCCACTTTCACAGGGTCATGCAGCTCAGATGGAGCTGGGGAAGCCTGTGAACCTGCACCCATTAGTCTATTTAAAATCCAGTGAATCCATGAAAGAGGTTCATGATAGAAATGTATTATGATGATTATTTATTTGTCCTCAAAATGAAAAAAGCATTTCATAAAATGCTTTTGCAAAGAAATTCTATTGATTGCTGAAAAGCAGAGGGGGACGTAGGATTTATGCACCAGCAGTCAGGAACTTTAATTCCAAGGGAAGAGAAACCACTTTGAGTGGGTGGGTGAGGAATCAGAAAGCTGAGATTCTGCAGGATAAGATGACTTATGTCACACTTTCTTTCCAGAAGGCACATGTTGCCTTCAAGGGTCCCCATATTCATCCATCTGGAATGATTCTACAC
The DNA here is from genome assembly GCA_004027875.1 of Aplodontia rufa. Classification (NCBI taxonomy): domain Eukaryota; kingdom Metazoa; phylum Chordata; class Mammalia; order Rodentia; family Aplodontiidae; genus Aplodontia; species Aplodontia rufa. Next base: position 49,971 of record PVKS010001517.1, read on the forward strand.
ATTGCATAGATTCATCCATTCATGGCATCTTGGCTTAACTGCATCGTGGCTTGTGCTGGCATGAATTCCTTCTCATTTTCAGGCCTTACCCTAACACATTAGCCTTAGGAGGAAACAATGACCAATCCAGAGCGAAAGATGTAAATTCATCAATGGCAGGGTTTTGGTAGCCAAACAGGACCTAGTTTCTGTTAAACAGGGTGAATACTTCCTTTCTTTGGGAAGAATATCTTCTCCTTTTAGTTAAGAAGCTTAAAACATTGTGGTTTTAAATTCTGTTTTCTTATCAAATGTGAATTTGAGTTCAGTGGAAGGGCCGTTAGCCCTTGAAGGTTAACAGAGCTCTCTATATCATGAGCTGTATGTGTTCCATGGGAGTCAGGCTGGTCAAGAGAGCATAGGTCATTAGGGCCAATCTCCTGCCTGGAGTCAACTCACTAAATAAATCAGCATAGAGATCTGAGTTATCTTGTTATGTTGGTTAACTTTCCATTATGTGACGATATGCCTGAGATAATCAACTTAAAGGAAGAAAGGTTTATATTTGAGGTATAGATTTGGAGGTTCCTAACCACCATCTCTTGGCTATGTTGATTTGGGACCAAGTACATGAGAGTGGGAACATGTGGCAGAAGAGGCCTCTTCATGTCCTGGTGTACAGAAAATGAAAAAGAGAGGAAAAAAAAAAAGAAGGGGCCATGGTCTTAACATCTACATCATGGGCACAACCCGAATCTCCTACCTTCCTCCCACTAAACTCCACCTCCTAAAGCCCCAATGACTCCCAACCGCACCAAGCTGAGGACCAAGCCCTCAACACGTGGACCTTTTGGGAACATTCCAAACCATAGCACTCATTAGTCTTATGCTGCCCTCCGCTGAGGTACTTATCATGTATCAGTAGCTATTTAGGAACATATGGTTCTGTGTTACTCTCTCGGCATTTGAATTCAATACTATTGTACCGCTTGGAGAGAAGGGTAAACAGAGGCATTGAGTGCTCAGTAGTCAAGACATGATTTGAGCTCTTGAATATCAGACACTCTAAAACAGGATCCTGAAGGTTTTCTAGGGATCAAATACTTCAGTTTTTAGCACTGTTTATTTTTTCTTTTAGTGCACTGAGCCTCAGGCCTGCCCTCTTTGAGGGTTTTGATTCTAGTCTAATCACTACTGGGCCTTGAGGAAGTTAGCTGAATTCCTTGTGCCCTAATTCTACAAAATAGTGGCACCAAAAATAATGACCTCATAGTTTGGTATACAAATCAGTTGTGTTAGGTGCTCAGCATTGTGTCTGGTGCCTATTAAGAGCTATATAAGCATTTTTTAAAAATAAAATGAGTGCATAATATGCTTGGAATTTTCTTACAAGTTTTCAAAATATAAAGTGAAAAATATTAGGCTGCAGATGTATTTTTAAAATCCAAACCTTGGCCATTTCTCTGGAAAAAATGACCAACCCTTTAATTCTTTATCTTTTCCAGTACTTCTACGTGGATGTTGGGACTAGTATGGCAGGGAATTGTTAGACTAGAAAATAAGAGCTCAGGTTTTGGACCTGCCTCTTGCTGTTCATAGCTGGGTTATCTTCAGAAAATCATTTCCTTTCATGGGCTTCCGTTTCTTAATCCTATATAAAGAGCAAGAAAACTGAATTACATCATTTCTGAAACAGTTAATTTGTAGCCCATAATGATGCTCTGAAACTCAACATCACAAGCTGAGAAACCTTCACCAAGGAGACCCAAGATTTTGTCACCGTCTCTTAAGCTGGGTTTTCCCATAATACGCAATGATAGATACAACTTCACATAACACATGGGTGTCTTAATGGGGAGGATCATCCATTTTGGTCTCTGTCAAACCTGCAGATTACATCAAAGAGAAAATTTCACTTTGGTGCTAAATGCCTTTAACACCTCTCTAACACGTTCTAATTTTCAGTATTTCCAAGTGAAAGAAGGCATGAGGGTTTGATCACTTAGCAGGCAAGAGTGTCTGACTAGAATTTATTCACATTGCTTTCTTTGAATTTGTTTTCATAGCTACCATTCTGTGGAAGGCATGCAACAGCGAGTTTCAATGCAGAATTGCATAAAAAAATGTTCCATTTTAAATTTTAGCTAAACAATAGTGATTTGATTTGATAATGCCAAGTGTAAGTGCAAATGAAATGTGAATATTTCCCTAAAGTTGGCATTCCAGTGCGGAAGCCTGGGAAACTGTCTTAAACAAGTATGCTGTATGAGGATGCATTTCATTAAAAAGCTCAGTGGCTTTTGGCTGCCTCATGGGAGGAGAGCAGGCTCGTGCAGTGAGTGCTCTACCGGCCTTGGGCAAGTTGGTTTTCTTTGCAAGTCTTCTGCATTAAGAGGTGGGGCTGAGTTTTAAAGAGGCTTCTGATGGATGCTGTCACGCTTAGACCTTCTCTCTCGGGACCTTTGTCTCCTGCTAGATGAATTTAAGTCGTTCATGAAGCGTCTCCCCAGCAACCACTTCCTGACCATTGGCAGCATCCACCAGCACTGGGGCAACGACTGGGACCTGCAGAACCGCTACAAGCTCCTGCAGAGCGCCACTGAGGCACAGAGGCAAAAGATCCAGCGCACGGCTCGCAAGCTCTTCGGCCTCAGCGTACGCTGCCGCCACAATCCCAACCACCAGCTGCCAAGAGAGAGGTATGTGCTGCCACGTCCTCCACTCTGCAGGCACCAGTGGTGAACCCGTAGCTCATGTGTGCTTCTTGCAGAGGGAAATGTAATGCACATGGTGCAGAATGCTCTGTACAGCCTCTGGCTTCTCACCTACAGGCTCTGGCCCCACTGGATGTCACACTGATTCCTGTACAGTTGAATCTCCATATCTGTAGGTCCTGAAACCACAAACTCTACTAACCCTGAATTGAAAATACTTGAGGAAAAAAATTGCATCTGTTCTAAACATGTTAAGACTTCTATTTTTATTTTATTCCCTAAACAATACAATACCATGGTGATTTACATAGCATTTACATTGTATTATGAATTACAAATAAGGGAGAGTGATTTGAAGTATGCAGGAAGAGATCCATAGGTTATATGCAAATATCACTCCTTTTTATATGAGGTGATTGAGCATCCCTAGGTTTCGATATCCATGGCAATCCTCTAACCAGTCTCCCAGGGATACCAAAGGAAATTGCACCGTGAACTTCCAGCCTCTGTGTTTTTTTCTGATCCTACTCACTGCAGAAGAGCCCCAACAGCTATGTGGCATTATTCTGGTGGCTGAAAATTTAGTACTGATTTAATTTTAAAATTACTTGGCAAAGTAGACTTCAGCATCCCCCTCCTAATGGCGAAAGTGCTAGATTAACTACCAGTCAGCCAGCTTATTTGTTGAGGGATTTTGATCAGAGCCTGTAGTGAAATAGGACAAATGGGCACCTACAGCAAACCATTTAAGGAGGCCCTCACTGGCTGGGTCCTTGAGGGCTACTCAGCTGAGACGCGAGCCCCCTTAGGAGTCTGGCTGCCCCAGCTGTCTCACCCAGGCCCTGCCTAGGATGGACCAGGTGTTGTGCCGGGTGGTGGTGATCAGTGGGAAGGACTGGACATTCGTGGCACACACAGTAGGGCTTCCGGGCCTCCCAGGCACATGCAGGAGAGGAACCAGGATGCAAATGTGGGTCCTTCAGTCTCTTCTCCCAGGGAATTTCAGGGTTACTGCTGGGAATTGCTCATAATGGTGCTGCCAGGGTTTCCATGAGGACTTCACAGTATGGCGAGAGAATGGCATTGGGGGCTTGGCACCCACCTTCATCCACATCAGCTTTGCTCTTTTCCATATTTGGGGGTCTTGCCTTTGATGTTATTTAAAAAAATGAAATTCACTCTTTAAAAGAATGACCCTGGTCAAACTTGCTTTGCGTGCTTTGTCAGTCGCACGCGCGTGTGTCTGCGTGCGTGTGCGTGTGTGTACACATGTAGCTCTACGCTGTTAGAGATCAAGTCCAAAGCTACAGTGAAAATCAGTGGTTCTCAAACAGGGGTGACTTTGTTCCCTGGAGACATTCAGAAATGTCTGAAGATAGGTTTGATTGGCATCACAGGGGACTGCTTCGAGTGCTAGGATGGCCAGAACTAGGAGTGCAGGGGGTAAGGGCGAAGAAGCAGCTAATCCGAAGGACACTGCTCCTGAGCTTTAGCAAACCTGATGTGAGAGAGGGAAACAGGTGCCACCCACGGCTCATCCTTTCAGCCGCCTGCTCTGCTGCACGCCGGCTTTAAAGCCCACTGTACTAATTTCTTTTTTCTTTTCTTTTCTTTTTTTTTAAGAGAGAAGGACAGAGAGAGAGAAAATGAGAGAGAGAAGGACAGAATCAACATTATTTAGTTTTTCATGTGGCTTTCGTTGCTCTGATGACTTGTTGTGTACCTGGAGCTGCAGTTTGAACCCATGTATATGCGCATGCCAGGCAAGCATGGTAACTGCTGAGCCACCGCTCCAGCCCCCCACTGTACTCTTTGAAGCAGACCCACCCACCTCACCATCCCATCCATGCAGCTTGCTCCCTCATCTTTCAGGACTCTGAGCTAATGCTGCCTCCCCTGTGTAGTCGTTTACGTTTGCATCAGCCAGGATTGAATGCTCCTTTTTCCTAAGCTCCCATTTATGTGAAACCACTTTTCTTGGTGTAGTTTCCTCTCTTTCCCATTATGAAAAGGCCGCCTTTTCCTCTTGTATGTACTCATCTCCGTTTCTTCCGTTCCCTCCAACTCTGAGCTCACAGCTCTGAACTTTGTAACAATTACACTGTGAATCAGAAAGAATTTTGTCTGCCAATCGCTTACATGTTACGGTGCTGCTGAACCTAGGACTAAGAATGGAGTCCACTTACAAAATGGCTTCCTTGTCACATGTGGCAGATGTCCCCACTACCACCATGAAAGCTCTAAAGCAGCCTCCTCTCAGATCCGCCGGTCATCTGGCCACGTGACCAGCATGCGGCCCTGAGGGGGGCTCTGGAGTGAACTGGGTGTACAAGGCTGGAGGATTTTCTACAGCAGGTGTGCCAAAGGGTTCTGCTGGCATCAGGAAAGAGTCCTTACATGTTCTAGTTTGTAAGGTTGGACATAACTATGTACCACAGACTGGGTGACTTCAACAGCAGAAATTTATTTTCTTACAATTCTGGTGGCCAGAGGTACAGGATCCAGGTGTTGGCAGGGCTGGTTTTTGGTACCTCCATGGTACCAAAGCCTCTCTCTTTGGCTTCCAGGGGGTGGCCTTCTTCCTGGGTTGTCACATAGTCTTCTTTCTTTGTGCATCTGTGTCTAATCCCCTTCTTAAAAGGACACCAGTCATATTGGATTAGGATTCACCCCTATTAATCTTATTTTAACGTATTTAATACTGTAAAGAACTCCATCTCCAAATCATGTTTTGAAACACTGGGAGTTCAGGATTTCAAAATACGAATTGAGGATGGGGTTGCAATTCAGCCCATAACACCCTTAAGAGTAGATTTGGGTCTGATCCTTAGATGAAGAAACTCTGCATCTCAAGGCCTGACCACACTGATACAAATTTGGTTGAGGACAGAAACATTGAGCTATTACCATTCTTCAGATACATCTGTCAGTTTTGTCATTTGTCACCTCAGGGAAGAGAGGGCAAGGTCTCAAGTGAGCAGCTAAGTTTCTTTCTTTCTTTTTTAAGGAGAGGGGGACAGTGAGAGAGAGAGAGAAAGAGAAAATCAATTTTATTTAATTTTTCATGCAGCCTTTGTTGCTCTGACACTTCATTGTGTATGTGGTACTGGGGTTTGAACCTGCGTCCTGGTGCATGCTAGGCAAGTGTGATTCCACCGAGCCACTGCTCCAGCCCTGAACAAGCGCATTTTATAAAGATGAAAATAATCTCCAGAGCCTGGCATCACTGGGCATGCCCACTATGTGGCAAGCTGAGGAAGATTCCAGATGGAGAGTACCTAGATAGGCATTAGAAGGGAGGAACAAGGGATAGAATGGGGTATCAAGAAGGACACTGGGGGCAGAGTTAAGGGGGCCCTGTTTTGAGATTATGCCCTACCATTAGTAAGCTGTGTGACCTTAGATAAGTCACTTCACTCTTCTGAGCACAAGTGATAACTTTTCTGAATAATTCTCTGCTCCTCCTGTACAAGTTGTCAGGTGTGAGTAGATAGAAATGACACCATTGATACCTTCTAAAAATAACTCAGTGTTGCCACCAGAATCCAGAAATAAAAACGTGTGCCCTAATCCTCACAACCCTCCTGCATTCACCTGAAGAGGATTCCTGGAATACCACCCTTGACAAGTCACTCAATTATATTCATTTAGGAGCATTGGATGCTGCCTTGGGAGTGGGGACCTGTGGAAACTGGACTCTGAAGCCTTCCCAGGAGTGCAGAATTTCCTTGGCCTGGCTGTGGGCTGCTTCCTGACATCTGAATCTGAGGCTCTAATGAGCATTTCTCACTGGCAGGGTACCTGTCTGCCATGGAGCAGAGTCAGACAAAGGTGCTAACACTGGGAACCACGGGCCACCTCTAGCTGAGCAAGTTTGTATTTGCAAATGAGCTGATTGCTCAGCTTCAATTTGTCTGCTTGTTGAACTCTGTAGGAGATGGAGTGCTCTGAGCAGGTGCCATTAATGCAACAGGTGCCTCGGAGATTTTTGCTTGTCTTGCGGAGGAGTGGTGATGCGGCAGGATGGGAGAGGGAAAGAGCAGAGGGCACTAGCTACACAGCAATGGGTGCAAATGCTGGCTGCATCCCGTCGCTTACCAGCCAAAGGGCTTCATGTAAGAGCCTGAACCTCATTTGCAAAATGGGATAATGACTTGCCTTCAGGTTTAGTGTGAGGATTAAGATTTTAAAAATTAAAAATCCTAGTAAAGTATCTGACTCAGTTAAGAGAGAGAGAGAGAGAGAGAGAGCACGCACAAGAGAGATGACATTAGTATATACATTCTAGACATCAGGCATCTTACATGAATTAAACAATTTCTTTCTCTCTCCAGCGTTATGAATGCTGCACTCCTACTATTCTTGCCCATTATATCGTAGACCCAAACCCTAGCCCAGGCTTAGAGGGCTGACTGCTGGGAGGTGCAGAGTCTTTTTTAGTTTTTTCTTTTTCCTTTTCTTTTTGAAATTAGGTACTATAGAAGAAACTGAGTACAATTGGAAATGGTTATACCAAATATAGGGCAAATAAGATGAATAAGAATAATCACAACAACAAAGCGATACCAGCAGCAATTGCTTTTAACAGGCAATAGACCTAGCTGCGTGTAAGGAATCTAGAGTCAGAGTGCAGGGTTCATAATCCGGCGTTGTCACCTTACATGGTTATTCTCGGGGAAATTACTAAGAGACTAACATCTTTGAGTCCCTGTCTCTTCATCTATAAAATGGGGCCAATAATAGTGCCTGAATCATAGAATTGTCCTGAGGACGTGTGCTTAAACCCACATTGAGAACTTCCAGCAGTGGCTGGCATGTGGAGAACATGGAGCATGCTCAGAACAGGATCGCTCCCTGTCTTCTCACCACTTCTCGGCAGGCACTGGCATTTGCATGTAAATGTCAGATCACAGGGTGAACACCCAACGGGACTGACTGTTGAGGACGATAGATGTTTTGTTCAACTGATCCTCACACCATCTCCGTGAAGTAGATGCTGTTGGTCCACTTTATAGACAAAAGAAAAGATGAAGCAGAGATGTACCTAGTGTATCCAAGGTCACCTGGGTTTGGAATGATCATGCTGATTTTACTGTGAGCTTGGTGATCAGGACCTCTGTGCAGAGAAGTTCAAGTGCATGTTTTCTAAGCAGCATGCAGTTGCAAAGTGACATTCTGTGTTGTTGTTGGAGCCCTCTTGTGTGAACGTGTGCTGAGGCTAAAGCCAGGGCTAGCTCCCCAAGAATGGGCAAGTGTGAACCAGGATTGGAATGTCTATTGTGCTGAGATTCAGGAAATGGATCTAGGAGGAGTCTGACAGTCACCCCGTTACTGTGAAACCCTGAATCAACTTGAATCCTAGCAGATTACAAGGCACACACATGTTCTAGAGGCCACAAGAACAGGCCTGCCTCAATGCAGGCCATATGGACAAACGTTTCCTGAGCATTTACGATATGCCTGGCTCTGGATGCACTGAAAGATTCTCCTTTCTGAGAGGAGAATAGCAAGACTAATTCCAAACCACCCCTGTTGATGGGGAATTATGCACCAAAACAAATATTAACATATTGTATGAGATTACCTTTGAGGTTTTGGGCACACCTTGATGAATCTGTTAGCTTACAGGAGAGATGGCCCTCCTGTCAGAGCCCTGTACTGCAGTGGGACAGATCAAGGGATGGCACAAGGAAGTTTCCAGGGAATTTTCTCACCACCACGAGATCCTGGAGTTGTTCAGAGTTAAGAAGAGGGAAAGACAGGGGATGGACTCTGAGTTTGCTGATTGCTATTGCTAGACACTGAGGCTTTTTAAGCCTTGCCTGTATGATAGACATAATATTTTCTGCCTTCTGCCTCAGAGGGTCACTATTGGGCTAGCCACAGATGGTGGGTAAACTTGTGAATTCTGAGAGACGTATGAAAGGGGTTATGCAAGCAAGATGAACTTGAAAACACACTCAATGGAGAAGAATGGGGCTATGTTCAAATCCAAGGCAACATTTAATAATTAGCACATCCAGATCATTCACCTTGCACCAAGCACTCCCCTGACTTTCACTTCATCTGGTCATCATAACAATCCTGTGAAGTAGCACCAATTCATCTCACTTTATGAATGGGGAAACTAAGGCACACAGATGTTACATGACTTGCTAAAGATTATGCATCAGGAGGAGGGTGAGAATCAAACTAAGGAAGAATGTGTTCCTGAAATCTCTGTGCTATTCTATCTGTGCTGGGGTTAGATGATCCAGGGTGTCTAAATGGCAAGTTCCAAGACTGAAAACTGCATCCTGGTGGTAGAAATCACTTCATATTACAAAAGGGAGAAGGAGGGAAGGAGGAAGGAAGGAAGGATGCAATGAAGAAAGGAAGAAGAAAGGAAGGAGGGAGAAAAAGGAAAGAAGAAGAAAGTAGGAAGGAAGGAAGGGAAGAAGTTAAAGGTGCACACAATCATCTTGGGAAATGCTGGGTTCTTCTGGCTTCTATGCAATACCATAAATGTTTCTGACCACCTGTTCTCCCAGCCCTGAGCCAGCCGCTCAAAGGTATTTAAAGACACAGGCCAACAGTGTTTTTGTCCTTAAAACATCATTGTCTGGCCTCCAGATTTGCTGAAAAGAGCATTGTTTGGGAAGCAAGGGACCTGAGTTCAAGTCACCCTTTTGGGGTGAGTTGCAGGTTGATAGTGAGCAATTATTGCTCTCTTTTAACTAGAACAGCACTTCAGTTTTCTCTCTGGAAATTCTGAATTAAAACTCATTTGGTAAAATAAAATGATTTTTCCCCCTAAAACAATTTTAAGACAATGGGGCTTAAATTATCTCTGAGGTCCTTTCCAGCACTAGGAGAAATAACACTCACAGAGAAAGAGAATAATAGTTCAATTGAGAAATATTGGGAGAAGGTCAGTAATTGAATCTTTGAGCAGCACTGCTTTCAAAAGATGCTAATTAGTCAATTTTAATGAGTAGCGTAGAGTTTAAACTAAGCTCTTCTTTTGCCTGAAATTACAATGGCTTCTTAACTAAGTCTCCCAGAATCTACTCTGATCACTTCATGATTTATGTTCCATGAGGTCCTCAGAATTATTACTTAAGAAGTAAATTCAGTCTTGTCCCATCTCTGCTTTAAAGGTTTTGGTGACTGATCAATTGCTTTGGGTGGAAAAAGCAGAATTTTAAGCTGACCTACAGATCCACCATAAGCAGCCCAAGCCTACCTCTTACACTGTGTTTCACACTTGTACTTGGCTCACTGACCTACAACCCTAGTCTTGGCTTTCTATTCACTAAAATGTATGCTGCCCACACCTACCCGCAAAGAATGGCACAGGCTGCTTCTTCTACCTGGAGCATGTCCTCCTGTTTCCATCATTTCCTGTTTCCATTACTTCCTGTTTCCCTGGAAGTAATAGCTTCTACTGTTCTTTCAGATTGCAGCTCAAATGTTCCTTCCTCAGGAACAAGTTCCTCCATTGAAAGGCTTTCTCAGGACCTGTTTTATGTGGTCTCTTGACAGTCTAACTTCCCAGCTGAATTGCAAATCCCAATTTACCAATATACCTTTATTTATCTACGTATCAGTGTCTGTCACAGGAGACTCCTAACTCTACAAATGCATCACATTGCACTTTCTGTGTAAGTTTATTTTCCTAACTTCTCAACAGAGTACCAGGCACACAGTGCATATTCAGAGAACTTTATTTAATGAATGGAGATAGATTATTTTGTATGGAGATTCTATCCCCAAAGGTATGTTGACATAATCTTCTGAAAATTGAGTCTAGTAGCATATATGTAAATAATCTATGATTTTCTAGATATGTTGGATATGTTTAGATTGTCTTCCTTCCAAGGGAGTTAAATGACTTGCTCAAGGTCACTTAGGGAATTTTTGACAGACCATGACTAAAATTCAGGTGAGATTAATAGCTCAGGCACCTGGTAAAATGGGCATTATAAATAGAGTTTCCAACTGACCCACATCCAAGTCCCACAAGTATCTCTTGCTAATTCTATTACTTTGGGAAACGTTCTTTATTGGGGAAAAGAAAATTAAGAAAGAGGAGCAAAACAGACACTTCTCAGGTATTATTAAATTAAATAAAATGAACCAAAATATATAGTAGGAATAGGTGTTTAATGTTGGTTTAATTTGATATTTCTTCCCCACATCATCCTATCACTTGATTTTTTACCAATTATAGAATTGTAAGGCAGAGCAGATCCATGGAAGATTGACTTGATAGCAGTCAGTACAATTATTTGCATTTTCCAATGACTCTTGGTCTTTGATTTATTTTTACTTCTCAAATTCACATGGCCTTGACCTGGTGGTCCTGGCTGCAGCCAAACTCAGTGTAATTATGTACTTTCAAGATGAAAATTTCTTGGAGGCATCAGCCTTAAGCTTCAATCTTGGGGCCCTAGCTTATGAACCCATGTCAGCTCTTAACATATTTCCCAATCCATTCAAGGTATAATTAGTTTCTATAGAAAGATTCTAGCTACAAGGGTAATTGTTATCTGTATTTAGATGACCCTCAGTATCCACACTGGTTTTCATTCTTCTCTCTGAACCCCATACTTATTGCCTCTGGATTAAGTCTCTGTTTATGCTGCAGTGGAACAAAAGAATACAGTTTCTTACATTTTATTGCACTCATGTAAGTCTCATCTTATGAGACTGATAGTCCTGGCTCCGCCACTTACTATGTGGGTAACCTTTATGAGTCTCTAAACCTAACTGAGCCCTCTGTTCCTCATCTGCATAGACCGGATGAAAACAGCTACCCTATGGAGTTGGTGCCCCAATCAATTTATGTGTTGGAAGTGATAACTCTTCATAACCTATAAAAAAAATCACACAGATAGAGCAGGAATATAATCAAGGTCAGTGGTAGACTGGGGTATTTGACCTTGATACTGTTTCTTTGTCCAAATAATTTAGATATTTCTGATGTGTAAGATAAAGCATAATCTTCCAAAAATGTAACCACATAGTGGAGTCGCAGTAGAACTTTGAGTCATATGACTCTTAATTCTGATGGCCCAGGGTGTTTGGCTACCATTTATATTCCAGGTAAACTAGGCCCAGCATGAAGATTTCCAAACATCAGATTCCTAATTGATATGATGGAAATGAAAGTAGGTCCTAATTTAGGAAAGCCAGTTATGGTACCTATATCTCATATGTCACCTTTAGCACATAGTCAAAAGTCAGACAAAAAGCCTTGTCAGACAAAATTAGAGACCAAAATTTTGTCAGTAAATTGAAAAAATGAAATTAAAAAAGGGATATATATATACATATAAATGTATATGTGTACATATATAGCAATATATATATGCATATGTGTACATATATATATATAAACAATATATACATGCTACACATAAATGAACCATTTTGTTTTAACTCAAAATGTGTAAATGCACATTCCCTGGCCATATTTTTAAAGTAGAACCAAAAATCTTTTTTGAAAGTGTTGGTATATTTCTGTTTTGCTACAGGCTTTCTTGTATAAACCACACAGTCATAGAATATTTCCCACTTTAGCTTATTCAAAGCTAAGGAACGGTTTAGACTCTTTAGAAACAATTTCAATGTTTCTAGATTTTCATAAACCGTCCTGGTCTTTCTCGGTTACTTCCCCTTTATTTAAATTGATAGCCATTTTTGTTACTAACTGGTCTTTATAGAATTTTCTAACAGAATTCAAATGAGTTTTCCTAGAGAAAAGCAACTCACACATTACTGATTTATTTTACTCTTAATTTCATAATATACTAATACCATACACTGTTACAGAGAACCTAAGTTCCACTGCTCAGTTCCACTGAAATCAGGAGGCAAACGTTGTGAAGAAAATAAATTATTCAAAGCCAGTTTTGAGGAAGACAGAGAACTTTTCTGTCTCAAATCTTCATCTTTGGAGAGCTCAGGAGCATGAAGAGCTTTTGTAAGAGGAGAGGGGGTACAGAGGGACAAAAAGTAGGAAATATGCATTTGTAGATTTAGCTAGGCTGTGCTCCTCTAAAACACATCAAGGCCTCAGTTTCCCTGGGGTCTTCATGAGCCAGGGTGCAGCCGCTCAACCTCTGTCCTCAGCAGGAGAAAACTCTAGACACCAAAAAGCAGTTCTCAGAAAGTTGCTTTTAATTTTAAAGGGACTCTGTCTTCATACAACTGGCATAAGCAGGATCAAGAACAAACTCAGTAAGTATGCCTGTCATTGGTAGGAACAGAAATGTATGCGATTTCAAGGAGCTCACCAGCCAAGAGAGTTCATAGTGCCATGGGCAATGATGCCACATTTATCTGATGCAAGCGGGGCTGTCAATTTTCCCATAGTCACTTAAATGGAGGTCAGTTACATGAGCTTGTCCTGCTGGAGATCCTTATTCCTAGTAACTTGTCTCAATGAGTGGAGCTACTTGCTCCACGTCACACAGCAAGAAAATAAATAAGATGAAAATCCTAGACACATCTTGACCATTTATTTTGCACCAGATACAGTATTAAATGCCTTTCATATGTTAGCTTATTTAATTCTTTCAGTAACCCTATAAAATAGGTACTATTGTGCTTCTCTTATTATAGGGTTTGAGTAACAGCAGAGTTAAATGCTCCGAGAGAAGTGTATTACAATGGTGGAGACTGGAGAATCCCTCTCCCTCTTTGTCAGGATTACTCTAGTCACCCTTTGAATTTCAGACTAAGGCCTGGTTTCTGAGGAATGCTTGGGCTGAAATACTGGACCAGGTTGCAGTGCCCTACGGAATGGTCTTAAGTGCATCTTGCCTATCGCCTTTTTACTAACACTTTCACTAACACCATGTTTGCAATGGTATTCTTAATCCCAGACATCTAATTAGCTACAGCTTCTACAAGGGCAGAGCGTCTGGTGCTGTTTAGTTTTTGGTTCTGAGCTAACCAGTGAGTGCATCCCTGGTGACTGGGATGTAAGGATGCTGCATGTGCTGAACTGAGGTGAGGGGACATTTGAATTGAGGGATGCTGATGCTTTGAACTTGCAGGGAAGAGGATGACTTTCTATTTAAACAAACAACATACACTTATGAAGAATTGCATGTGTGATTAATTCATCCAGAAATTCTAAATCAGGGAAAGTATGTGCATCTACATTCTTTAAGCACATGGGCTTTGGAATCACTCTGGTGTTAAATACTGGTGATCTGTGTGCTCAGGGTCTTCATCTCTAAAGTAAGGATAATGACCTTAAAATGAGGATAATGACAGTACCTTCTCCATGGTGAGAATTCCCCAAGATATGTATATCCCCAAGATATGCTTGCCGGATATAGTAAATGGTTAATAAGTGTTAGTGCTTAGTGTAATCCCTCCTTACTGTTACTGAATAAGGCCAGATCTTTGTGTCGAGATGAAATTACAGAAGGGGTAAATTCCTCTCTGTCTTAACCTTATCATCTAAGTGATAGGAAACCACTGGGAAGAAGAAATAGAAGAGATGTTGTGGCTTCCTAAGTATTATCTGGTAGCCTTTTGAAAGATGAGATGCAGAATCTATGAACTCTCCCCGCTGGATGTAAATCGGTTCAGTATTCTTCCCCTGTGTTGGTGTGAGTACCACTACTGATCAAGCAGCGGCACCACAATCACCTGATGTCAGGGCTTCATGCCCATGGTCTCTGGGATGGTTTGTCTGACCTAGGTGATCCTGAGGTTGCTGATCTGGGAACTACACAAACTTTAGATGTGAGCTCCCCTTTCTGCTCAAACACAGTCTCACCTTAATGTATGTGCTTAGTAGCAATCAAATATAAATGAATTCCCTTCCGTGAATCCTACAGGATGTTGGAAATGGAAGAAACAAAGAGGTGCCTTTTGTTGAATAAGTTAAGGAAATGTTTAATTAAAAACAAAAAGAAACTAGAGAAAGAGTCAAGTTTGCATGTTTCCAAACTTACCTGGCTGGAGAGTCCTTGAAGTTTTGCAAGGGATTATGCTACTCAGAATATAGGGTTGGAAGAGAGTGATTGACTGCAGGGGAAGAGGTAAAGACCCAGACAGTGTGATGTGATTCGCAGCTGGGGATTTCCCCTCCTGTGAATGGAGATCCCTGTTCTCCAGATAGTCTTGTTCCAGTAGAGCTTCATACACCTTCTGCTTAAACAGCTGCTAATGGCTTTGGATCCAGGCAGGTAGCTTCCTGCTGAGAACTGGCTTGACTGCTAACCAGCAGCTGCCAAAGTAACAGCAGGAAGGTGCTCCATTTCTGGCATAATTAGGGGATAAATTTACCCCCATTTGGCTTAGGGACATACCTAATCTTGAAAAGTAAACTATTCCCAAGACATGTATCTTATGTCTAGGTTATTTTAAAGGTTGCAAAGGACTCTCACAGTCGTGATCTTATTTTATCCTTGTTATAACCTTGTTCTAACCTTCAATAGCAACATTTGTTTTCCCCATTTACAGATGAGAAAACTAAGACACACAGAAATTAATGATACATATACTCGATATTATGAAATAATTCTTCTGATGCCTTCCTACAAAGGCATAGTCCTCTTGTCAGAATATTTATAATAACATTTGTACCAAATCTTCAATCATTTATTCATTCCTTCATTCACCATATATTCTGTGAGTAGCTACTAAATTTCAGACATTATAGGCATTATGCAAGGAGTAGTGTTAGGGTGGTAAACCATACAAGGAGTGTCCTGTTCACAGATAGCTTAAAATCTAACAGACATCATAAAACTAGACCAGGACTGGTCTAACACTCACAGTTTACAATAGATCTAGCCTTCAGAAGACTAGATGACCAAAGACTATAAAATTATATGACATACATGGAAGGGGTCTTCAAAGATCATCTATTATAGTCATGTTATTAAAATAGAGTAGATAAATGTTCTGGCCAGAGTAACTATTAGTTTTATATCATTGTGTGCTAAATTGCCACATCTTTAGAGGTTAAAACTGCACAGGTTGAATACCTGAGGTCCTATGGGTAGGAAACTGAGCCTGTCATAGCTAAACCTTCTGCTTATGGCTCACAGTCTGAAATCAAGGTGTTGTCCAGACCAAGATCATCTCTGTGTTTTCTGGGAGGAATGAGCATCAAGTTCCTACTGATAGTTAGTAGAATTCAATTCTTTACAGCTATACAACTGTCTTCGTTTTCTTACTGTTGATTGACCAGAATTCACTCTGACCTCCCAGGAGTTATTCTCCAGTCTTTGCACATGGTCTCCCCATCTTCAGAGGGTTTAAGCATGCCATTCTCATGCGTCAGATGTCTCTCTGTTCTTCTGTCCACAACTAGAGAAAATTCTCAGCTTCTTAAAGACTCATCTGACTAGATTATGTCCACCCAGATAAACTTCCTCTGTTTAGGTCTACTGTACTTACATGCAATTACATAATCACTGGGGTGGTATCTTGTCATAATCACATGCCCTGGGGCTTAGATTCTGGAATCTTGGGAATCAAGAAGGCACTTTTAGAGTCTTCCCTAGAATAGGGGCATGGCTTGTTCATTGTAGAGCAGGGAAGAGAGTTCCCGAATTTTCTGGAGCCCAAGGTGCATATAGTGTTCTGAACATCCGTTGCTCTATAGCAGATTGACCCCCCACTGAAGTTCTTCAAACACCGATCATTATATATGCTCATGATCTATGGGTCAAAGTTTGTACTGGGATGGACAGGACAATTCTATTCTACAGGTAGTGGACTGTAGTTATTCACTGATGTTCAGCTGGCAGTTGGGCTGGACTGGAGGCTCCAGGAAGCTGCATTCACATGTTAGTGCCTTGGCCGAAGGCTGTACTTCACTGGGTGCCCTGCCTCTCTGAAGTCTCTCCACATGGTCCTTCAACATGGTGGCCATATTGCTAGAAGGAGTCTGAGAGCTCCAAGATGGAATTTTCCAAAAGACATGGGATAGAAGTTGCAGGTCACAGTCCACAAACTGTTGGATCACTTCTGCTTTATTGTATTTGTTAACACAGTGGCAGAATTTGTCCAGATTTAAGGAGAAGGTGCATAGATTTCCTGTCTCTACGGGAGAAATATCAAGCCATCTGACACATATAGCAGGTTTTTAATTTGTTTATTTTTCCAGGTTGGCACATGTTAGTACAGAGCAAAGCACACTTTTCAGAGATATAGTGAGGAAACATTTTGGAATGCAAATCTGCCCTTTAGAAGCTTTGTTGACCAAGATTGTTTTTGTAGTGGATTTATCTTAAGTTTAAACCTCTTGCTACATGCCTCTCCTCAGGTGCATGTTTTGTTGTTTATGTCAGTATTTCATTGTTGGTTGGTTTTCTTGGAAGCTGGTTATGGGGGACCATTTCCCATAAGTTACCATCATTTTATTATTTGGTGGGTATACGTATGATATGCATACTGCAAGAGAAAAGGAAGGATATACCTCCAATTACTGAGTAATCCAATTATGGAATAATCCCCAAAGTGCATTTCAGAACTAGGGGGATACCACACACAGCAACCACTGCCCCCACTGTGAGATGGACCTGAGCGAAAATTCCACCGGGCACATAACCTCCTTAAATTCCTTTTCTGTCTAGTAGACCACAGTCACATTTAATATCTTCTGGAATTAGTGTCAACTGAGAGGTAGTATCTGGTAATCTTCTAAGAGTGTACTATTTCCTTTCCTCATTACATCAAGGTAAAATGTTCTGGGTCCCTCTGGAAAAGGATGGTAGAAAGATTAACAGGATCCTTCTTTATGGGGAAGATTTTGATACTGGGCTTCCAGGTACAACTTGTGCAACCTCAAACCAGTCACTTAAGGTATCTAGACTCAGTTTCCAATCTGTGTAATGGACCAGGCTGTGTCTAAGCTTTGGGATTCTGATATTCTACTACTATGAACCACTCTCAGGGTACTTCCATCCAAAGTTACTTTGCTAGATTTATAATAAATTTCTACTGATCTATCTATATCTATACATCTCTATCATATATCATCTATTTATGGTCTATCCATTATATATATATATATATATATATATATATATATATATACTTTATGTCTATCCATTATATATATATATATATATATATATATATATATATATATATACTTTATGTCTGTATCTGTATCTATCTTTATATCCAGTGTGTGTGCTCATGTGCGCACATGCCTGTGGGTTGATGGGGACAGGAGTGGTATCAGTCTACAATAAAGCCAGGCAATCCCAGAATAACTGTCAGTCACAGAAGTGAAAGATTATCCTCCCCTTAACCATGTGGCACTGAAGTTGTTAAGCTAAAATATTTTTGGCATTTGTTTTCTATTTATGGGGCAAAAAAGAAGACAGTGAGCCCCAACACATGGAATCCAAGAGGTAGAGGGTGGGTGAGGGCAGGGAGCTGTATTGCATGCTGGAGGCTGAGTGGGGCACAAGGCTTGTTTGGACCAGCCTTGGTGGGGACAGATGTCTCTATTCCCTCCATGCCTGTCATTCTGCAGTTGTAGCAAGTAGGGCACCTCACTCACTTTGCTGATATAAGTCAAGAAAATAAGCATATCCAATCCTTTTATTGTTTTTAGTATTTTTATTTTCCTGAGGCTTGGGAGGAGCTCTCTGTTTGAAGGAGAATCTGGAACTCAGGGAATCACATCAGAAACAGAACTAAGTTCTTACAATTTGGAGAAAAGCTCTTTTTTTTTTTTTACCTTTCTTCAGAGGCACCTCCATCCTCCAGATCCATACACCCAACTCACACTTGGTCAAGTTATGATCCCCCTGATGTAATAAGTCAGTAGTGACCATCAGGACAATACTTCTCCTACCTAAACCTCAGTGTTTCATCATGTGTGACTCATGATATTGTCATATCCCAGCCTAGGACCCAGAGAGATTGTGAAGATCAAAATTAGACAAAAAACTAACTAGTTTTAGAAACTTTGGAAGTGGCATAAAAATGCCATATATTGCTGCCTTAATAACATTATTCTGGTTGTTTTAAAGTATTAACTTTGTAAGTGTCTTACGGAAGTATTATATACGGAGAGAAAGTGCAGATGTCATCAGTGTGTATAGTAAGGTGAATTTTTTACAAACGTCCTTCACATATGTAAATAGCATCTGGATGAGAGATAGGGCCTTTTCTGAATGGCTACCTCACGTGTCTTCTTAGCCCAGAGCACTACCACATCCTCTGGAGGGAGTGACTTCTCACTGCAGCCATCACCACAGGTCCATTTTGCCCTTTTGAAAAGCAGCTTGAGCTCTGTGTGTATTGCTCTTTCACATTTCATTCCTTAGTGCCATCCGCCCATGCGGGGTTGTAGAACTGTGGCCCACTTCTCCTCAAGAGTGTACCATTGTGTGCTTCGACCTCTGTTCAACTGCTGATGGTCACTTCCCTGGCCTCCAGTCTGGGGCTATCACCAATACTGCAGCAGTCTCACACCTGTCTTTCTGTGGGTTTGTGTACGCATTGTCTTGAGCACGTACTATGGGAGGAACTACGAGGACATAGTGTATTTACATATTCCGCTTCCTGGGTGATTTAATAAATACTTGTCATTTTTCCAAAGTTGCTGAACCAAGTCTCATTCATTCCCAACATTAGTGTAGTCGAGTTTTGATTGCTCCACATCTTTGCCAACGTTTGTCATTTTCCATCATTTATATTTCATATTTTATTTTTATTTTAGCCATCCTGATGCAGCAATATCTCATTACACTTTTAATATGCATTGTTCTGATGATGAATGAAGTTGAGTTTCATGTGCTTATTGGTCTGTTGAATTTATTTTTATGAAGTTACTGCTCCTGTTATTTGCCTACGTTCCCTTTATGCTTATAACCTTATTACTGATTTGTAGCACTTCATTTAATGACTTATTCCATTTAAATGGCTAAAATAAAAGCTCATAGACTGGGTATCTTATAAAACTGGGAAGGCCAACATCAAGACATTGACATATTTGGAACCTGGTGAGGGCTTCTGGTTTCCTCCCTCTAGCTGTGCCCTCGCATGCTGGAAGGGGTGAAGAGTCTCTCACAGGCTTCATTTATAAGGGCCCTGATCCCCTTCCTGAGAGCTCAATCCTAATGATCTAATCACTTTCCAAAGGCAATACCTCCTAACACCATGGCTTGGGGATTAGAATTTCAATGTATGAATTTCAGGGCAAACAAGCGTTCTTTTTTTTTTTTTTCCTTTCTTTTTTTAAGACAGAGAGGGACACGTCCTCACATATGCCAGGCAAAAGCTATAACTGCTGAGCAACCACTCCAGCCCCTCCACAAACATTTTGAACCATAACATTTATTATGAATCTAATCTTTAGTCGGCTAGACATATTGCAAATATATTCTCTCCTTGAGAATTCCTTTCTCCCTCTATGATAAGTGATTTAAAGAAATCTTTCCCTACTCCGACCTCATGGATATATTTTCCTGTGTTTTCTTCTGAATTATTTTGTTGTGGTTATTGCTTCATTTACGTGTGCCATCCGTCTCTTTTGATTCTGGGCTACCAAAGAGGTTGAGTATCAGAATTCCTCTAGTTTAATATTTATGTTAACTGGCCCAGCAGCATGTGTTGAATTCTTCCTCCCCTGGATCTTTAGACCTGTAACTACTGTTGTCCAGGGGACCCTTTGCCACGTGAGCTCAAGAGAAGCACAGTAGTTTGTTTTCATGCGAGGCAGTGTGCACCTAATAGACATCAGACACTTCATATACATCATCTTACCTGAGCCTCAGAATATCCTTGCAAGGAGTGTGTGATCATTCCATTTTGTAGCTGAGACAACAGAAGCTTAGAAAAGACAAGCAATTAGTTCAAGGTTAAATAATGAGTAGCAGAGCTCAGATTCAATATGCACTTTTTTTTTTGTCTTTATCTTTTTTTTTTTTTCCCTGACACCAAAGCCTACGTTTTCTTGTGCAGGCATCGTGATGGCAGCATTTATTAGAACCATGGAGAGGGAACGACTAGTGAGACTAGGATATCATGCTATAATCAACTGGGCTGGTCTAGTAAGCGGAGGAGTCCTTTACTAAACATGGTTTTCCCTTGCTTTCAGTAAAGTGAGGCTCGTTGTCAGACACAGCTTCCTAGTACTGCAGCTTCCAGCAGCTCTGCTTATCCTATTCTGGTTCTTAAGACAAGGTGCAAGGGAGATATTACCTTCCCCATTTGATGGGTAAGAAAACTGAGCCAGAGAGGACAGGTGAGTTAATCAAGGTCGAATAGCAAGGTCAAATATTCAAGGTTAAACAGTGTCAGAGCAGGGTCCAGCACTTACTCGCCGGACTTCCGCACCAGTGCACACCCGGGTGCTGAGTTAGATGGCCCTTACTGTGCTTACGGGTGAAGCACCTTGGTCCCGTATGAGCCCCTCCTGAATTGCGGAGCCTTTTGTCTGAGTCTTTCCTGGGCCAACCTGTCTACTGTCCTGGAAGAATAAGCATTTTTGCAGCCCTCTACCTGGGAGCACCCCGCTGCTTTCAGCCCTCTGCCATCTCTCCAGAGAGGCTGAGAGGCTTCCAGCTCCTTCCTTCACTTGTTCTCAGTGCATCCATGCCCCGAAGCAGAGCCCTGCATTTGAATATGCAGCTGATGTCCCTGTCACCTCCTTCCAGACACAGAACTATGTAATTGCAAAAAATCATTCCATAATCCTCCCCAGTTTAGCTCCTGAGAGCCTAATTTAAAGACCCCACTGGATATTTCCCATTGCTGCTCTGCTCGTTCCTTCTTTACCCTACATAAGGAAGACCTGTTGCTTTCGCTCTGTAGTTCCAAACCCGAAAATACCCTCAGCACAGCAAGAGGCCATAAAACCTCGTTTGGGTCTTTTCCTTCCAATGGTTATGAGCCACTCGATGAGGCTCTGATATCATGTGAAGAACTGAGAGAAGAAGGGGCCACAGGTTATTAAGGCAGTGACAGAAATTCAAATAGGGGGATGATTAAAAGCTAAATGTTTATCAAGGAAAAGTGATGAGCAGACTGAGTCTGATGGTCGGTTATAATTTCAACTGGCACATCTATAGACCTCCTTTCAGCTAAGCCCCAAGCACTCTGGAACCATTGACATATTCATATCCCATCAGCACCGTTCCTCTAACAAACACACACACACACACACACACACACACACACACACACACGAGGCACCCTCTGCACAGAAAAAGAACAGAGCATCCTCAGAAACCTAGAAACAACAATTTGTCTCCCTGGTTTAGTCCCTGGTCTACAGAGCATATGTTTTGCGGAGCCACGCAGAATTACTCACACCCATTACAATGTCAAAGAAATGCCGAGGAGGAAGCACAGGACATAAATAAAAGAATAATTCAGGACTCCAGTTTCATTTTTTGTTCATTTCCTCTCCACTTTTAAAAACACACTCCTGGTAGGCAAATAAGAGCTATGGATTATCATCTTTTATTTTAGCCTAGAACTTGCTTCCCCTTTTTGGCATTCCATTTGTAAGATCTTCCCTAAAATGCCAAGGGCCAGGTGCCGCATTCCCATCTTAGGCAAAGTCTCCAATTAAAATCAGCAGGGGGGTTGCTTGAATTAGGAGTCCCAGCCAGGGCTCCCCAGCCCAAGGTTCTGAAAGGGAGATGTGAGCCTTTGAAAGCACTGCTGGGAGCCCTGGGTGGCAGAGCCTCTGTCCTCCAAATGACGAGCGGACTTCATACTGTGTCTTAGAGATACTTGTCAGGTTTCCAGAAAATCCTGGCTGAGGCAAAGACAGAGCCAGCAGGGCAGTAGCAGAGGTGTCTTCTCCATGGCCCTGAGCCTATTTTATTCTCCAGTCTAGGGTTCTGAAGGTAGAGAATGGATGGCAGGGTAACTGAAGGAACATTGGGTTTGGATCCAGAAATCCTGAACTCTGGGCTGCCGTGCTCATGCTGTGTGACAGAGGTTGAATCACAGTCCCTCTCTGGTCTTCAGCTCCTTCATCAATAGAGGGGAAGTCCTGAGAGAGCCCTATCTCATGCGGTGATGTGAAGAAAAAGAGGTGACAGCCATCAAGTAGAAAGCTCTCCAGAAATACTCTCTTCCATCTTAGCAACCAAGTCTCCATGTTAGCTTTTAAACAAGAAGAAGATAGGCTGAGCATTTGCAAACCTTCTTGAAAGTTCTCCCCTTCTGCGATCTAAGCCACTTCATTTGGAGCCACTGTGGGTGCTTATCAATCAGATACCAGAGCTTTCCAGTTTAGAAATGAAAGTTCAGCTTCCTTCCCTCCCCTCTTTCCTCTTTCCCTCTCTCTCTCCACTGGCCCCCATCAGAATGAATTGAAATCTCATCCAGCAGAGAGGTTCTGATTAGGATGCATTGGACTTCAGCTTTGGATGCAAATGGAAGATGCTGTGGATCCCTAGGGACCAGGAAAGCATTTTAAAACCTGCTGCTTGTTGCCTCTCACTGACTGTCAGCTTTGTAAGACCCGCTGGTTCGAGCCAGCCTATTAAGCTGCTTCTCTGTTGCCAGGGTTGAGGCAGGCTGTCAGGGCTAACCTGGGAAATGGTATTTATAGAGCGCAGTCCCACCTACTCTTGGTCCCCAGCCTCTCCCTTGGGCACTTGTCGGTGAGCCCCAATTATCTGTGAATGGAGGAGAGGGACCCTGGCAGGTCCAGAGGCATCCAGGAATGTGATAATAGGCCCTTCACATGCTCCAACTTTCTGTGTTTTTCCATTATTCCAATTTATATCTCTTTTGGTGGCTTTCTTCCTTCTTACCTGCCTAATCACAATAAGTTCACACGGTGGTTTGTTGCCAAAAGTGCACCCCCGGGGCCAGAGGAAGTCTGGCTTTGAATGTGGAGTAACTATGTGATCTCAGACTCACTTTCCAAGGACTCGTTATCTTCATCTGCAACACGGAGATGATTACGCATGTTGCTCAGGGGGTGTGGGTGTGAGAGCTTCCAGCACCATCCACGCCTGTTGTTCAGTGAGTGCTCAATAGCTGTGAGCCATAGACCCGCTGGGGTGGATCAGAACACCATCTGCAGGTGAGCCTTACAGATTTGGGACCCTCTCTGGAGATGGAGAAGGTAGAGGAGATTGTGCTGACGGAGGCTGATTTCACATTATTGAAGTTTCCTTGTGTTAAAACCAAACACACCGAACAATGAAATGAGCTAGTTTTTCTGATTATATTCTTCTCAAAACGAAATACTGAAAAGCAAACCAAATACTCACTGACCTTGGGAATCAGGGCTCACTGGCAACATGGGTCCCTCTTTGGGGGAGAGAGGGATAGACCACTAGTCTGCCCTCAGGTGGCCCATCCAGTGTCCCTGTTCCCAGAACCTGTGCGTTCTGACCCATCAGACTGGGTAGAATGTCTCCCTGTCTATCTTGCCCTCTCCTGCTGTTTTCTGCCACCTTCCCCTCTTCCAGAGGCTCTGTGGGCCCCTTTCTGCTCATCTGCTCCATCTTTTTCCCGCCACCTCTGACCTCCAGTCCTTTCCCCATTCCCCACCCGTTCCTCTTTCCCGCAGCCTTGCGCTCTGGTCTCCCCCTGAACACCACCTCCTTTCTGAGTCCTCTTGCTGTATCATTAATGCCTTCTTTGATGCAGCCCACAACCTCATGATTATTCTGAGGTCAGGAGATGCAGGTGCCATGCAGCTCGCTAATGCCTCTCAGAGGGCCTCTGTCCACAACCCCTCCTGCTCGACAGGGCTGGAATCCTAATTGACCACCAGCCCCATTGCTGTTTGCAGCTCCACCACGAGCGTTCATCCTTTTCTTTCCCCCCTCCCAAGGATTCTGAGAGTTTCTCCACAATGAAGCATTGATTCAAGGAGTGGAGGCTGCGGTCCTGACAAAGGGTCCCAATGATGAGACACGAGAAAGGGGGCGCTCTACGGGGTTATAGAATGCCTTGCAGATGGGGACAGAGGAACTGTAAATGGGGTACTGTCCTGTCACTTGGAGAGGGAGTGACAGGGGCAAGTGTGGGCCATTTGAAAGAGGCATTTTGAAATGACGCTCTTGTCAGATGGAATCACGCAATCAGAGCCATGTGGAGGGCCCCTGCAGCTCACAAAAATATCAGATGACTCATACCCCAATATTCAGTCAATGTTCTGGCTTGGGAGGTGGGAGCCACACAGCTCATTATCATTCCAGCTCCGTGTTCCTGAAGGCTGGGCCTGCTGCTGTTCTCCAGCCTGTGATAGGATTGGTCTCACGAAGCAGAGACCAGGGAGGCCTGGAGCTGTGTGGGCGGCTGGTATGGAAAACTAATACTGCAGTCCTGAGGGGAGATGGAGAAGTTTGCTTTTCTTCTTTTAATGAAAAAATATTAATATTCTTTGTTCATTCATTCAGCAAACATTCATTTGTTCAGCAAATGTTTATAGAGCCAGGCTGTGTGCTGGGTGCTCAGGGAATGGACAAGGAAACAAAGGGTCGCCATACCATGACCAGGGTGTCGTGGGGGAGGTCTGTTTGCCAGGCACAGGGAAGGATCTGTGGATTTAAAAGGCAGAGAGTTTCAAAATGCTAATTATTCCCCCATTTTCTCTTAGCTGATAAGCAACTTACTTGAAGCAAAGCCTGCCAGGAAACCATTTCAACAGTATCCACTTTCAAATGGTTATTACAAAATGGCTCCCCTCAAACCCGAGAGAGATAGGGAAATCCTTGAGAGTGCCTCAGTGCCTTCAAAGGAAGCGCTTATTCTCCAGGATAAGAGGACTTTTTATTAGTAACTTTTCCATAATTGCTCTATACCAGGCTTTTGCTAAGCTCTTTAAGTATATTATCCCATGGAATCCTTTCACCAGCCCCATGAGATGGGCTTCATTATTCTTATTGTAGACATGGATATTGAGGCCCAAAGAGATGCAGTGATTTGT
Organism: Aplodontia rufa; assembly: GCA_004027875.1. Lineage (NCBI taxonomy): Eukaryota > Metazoa > Chordata > Mammalia > Rodentia > Aplodontiidae > Aplodontia > Aplodontia rufa. Next base: position 75,549 of record PVKS010001517.1, read on the forward strand.
TCCCAGCTCCAGAATTGAGTTTAGAATTCAGTTCTGCTGGGCCCACCCACTGGCTTCTGGTGCTCATGGCTCTGTGATTGTGGTTCATCAAGGCACACAATCCCACACATAGGCTGCTGACCCCTCCTCACAAGGGCAGAGTGAAGTAAATCGGCTTCAGTTTCCAGCTTCCTATAAGAGATCCTGAACTGCAGACACCACCATCATCCTCACCATCCACATCACCACTGCACATTTGGCCATAAGAAAGTTTTTATTGGGGCTGGAGTGTTGGCTCAGCGGTTATGGCTCTTGCCTGGCGTGCACGAGGATGCAGGCTTGAACCCCAGCACCACGTACACAGCAAAGTGTCAGAGCAACAAAAGCCACGTGGAAAACTAAATAAAACTGATTGCCTCTTTTTCTCTCACTGTCCCTCTGTCTCTAAAACACGAAAGGTTTTCTTGACTCTCGCTTGGCAGATATTGCAAAAATAAGTAGTTGCAAGCCAGGGGACATCTTGACTTGCTGGTCATGTGACTTGGAGTCATTGCTTCACTCCAGAGATTCTGATGCCATGTCTGTAAAACAGACCGGTCAGTCTCTTTGCAGGAATAACAAGAGCTGAGTTCTATTGAGCCCTTCACATCAGCCAACTTTGGAGCTCAGCCCTCACCACAGCCCTGTGTGGTAGGAGTGAGCAGGAAGGCGAGGGGGACTGCCCAGCATTACCTCAGCTCCCAGGCAGAAGGGCCAGGGTTTCAGGCAATTTCTGACTGACTTCCAGTCTCAAGCTACTTTTGGGGTGGTGTTGTGAGGCTCCAGTAAGAAAGTGGAAGTGACTATGCCCTGTGCAGGGTAAAAAGTTCCAGATGCATGTAAGGAATTGCTTGTGGCATGGAAGACAGCCAAGAGGTGTCTTGCACAGAAATGAGGAAAAATGAGAGGCCTTTAGGCTGACCACCTTATGTATTTGTAGCTGTTCTACTGTTGCATAATATCTGAGCACATATCCATCTTCGTCAGAACGTCCTAGACGCTGGGATCTGGTACAAATTCAGGCATCACTTACAGTGCTGAGGGACAGTGGCAGGAGGGCCTGGAGATGCCTCTGAATTGAAGTTTGCAGCTCTAGAGAAAAGAGGGAAATAACATCTCTCGTGCACGCTGTGAAAAAACCACTGTGAGAATCATGTAAAGGCCATCGATATGGAAGCAATGACTGATTTCTAGAATATGCCAGAGTATAATTTGTTGTTGTTGAGTGTTATGTAACCCCATTGCAGCACTGTGTGAAGAGGTTGATCATCTGATGTAGATGAAAAGATGTAACCCCTAAGGTCCTCTCCACTGCTATCACTGCTATTTCTGTTTCTGGATTTTTCTTTTCTTTCTTTCTTTCTTTTTTTAACAATGTCTTATCATCCATAAAGAATATTACTGTTTAGACACTTTTATCTCCTAAACCCAGCTTCTTTGCAACTATTGGAATCACAAAGATAAAAGGAATCCCCCCAAAATTTGTTACACCTCCTCTTTACAGATGAAGACACCAAATATTAGAGTGTTTCAGTACAGTGCCATACAGCGAGTGTGTGGCCTTACAAGGAGCTGCAAGGCAGTTATTCAGGTTATATTCATTGGTTTTCCTATTATAACTGTTCCACCTATTCTTGTCACCAAGTGGCTCCAATTCCCATGATCATTTGTACTGAGCAGTTCAGGGCCCCATCTTGGTGGTTAATGTTCTCCATTTTTCTTCTATCCTCCAGGACAATTCAGCAGTGGCTTGCAAGGGTCCAGTCGCTTCTCTACTGCAATGAGAATGGCTTTTGGGGAACCTTCCTGGAGAGCCAACGGAGTTGTGTATGCCACGGCAGCACCACCCTGTGCCAGCGCCCCATCCCCTGCATCATAGGAGGGAACAACAGCTGTGCCATGTGCAGCCTGGCCAACATCTCTCTGTGTGGCTCCTGCAACAAGGGCTACAAGCTGTACCGAGGCCGCTGCGAACCACAGAACGTGGACTCTGAGCGGAGCGAGCAGTTCATCAGCTTTGAGACCGACCTGGATTTCCAGGACCTGGAGCTGAAGTACCTGCTGCAGAAGATGGACTCGCGCCTCTACGTCCACACAACCTTCATCAGCAATGAGATCCGCCTTGACACCTTCTTCGACCCCCGGTGGCGCAAGCGCATGTCGCTCACTCTCAAGAGCAACAAGAACCGCATGGACTTCATCCACATGGTGATTGGCATGTCCATGCGCATCTGCCAAATGCGCAACAGCAGCCTGGACCCCATGTTCTTTGTCTACGTCAATCCCTTCAGCGGGAGCCATTCAGAGGGATGGAACATGCCCTTTGGGGAATTTGGCTACCCGCGTTGGGAGAAGATCCGTCTGCAAAACAGCCAGTGCTATAACTGGACTCTGCTGCTGGGCAATCGGTGGAAAACGTTTTTCGAGACTGTCCACATCTACCTACGTAGTCGGACTCGGCTACCCACCCTACTGCGCAATGAGACTGGCCAGGGCCCTGTGGACCTGTCCGACCCCTCCAAGAGGCAGTTCTACATCAAGATCTCGGATGTGCAGGTGTTCGGGTACAGCCTGAGGTTCAACGCCGACCTCCTTCGCAGCGCGGTGCAGCAGGTCAATCAGTCCTACACGCAGGGCGGCCAGTTCTATTCCTCTTCTTCTGTGATGCTCCTCTTGTTGGATATTCGGGACCGAATTAATCGCCTGGCCCCTCCTGTGGCCCCGGGGAAACCCCAGCTGGACCTGTTCTCCTGTATGCTGAAACATCGCCTGAAACTGACCAACAGCGAGATCATCAGGGTGAACCACGCCCTGGACCTCTACAACACCGAGATCCTCAAACAGTCGGACCAGATGACAGCCAAACTCTGCTAACTCGGGACCCCTGGCCATGGACTTTCCCTTTTGTTGTACAAACACAATAGAACAAGACAAAGCAAAACAAAGCAAAACACAAATTTGTAAAATGTAATTAATATTCAAAGAAAAGGAGGAAAAATCTTCATTTGTTGGAAACGAAAACGTTCTAGCAACTGTATAAAACCGTCAGGCATGTTTGTTACTTCTATACTCTGTCATGAAGAAGGATCTCAGCTTTTGGTGGAGCTTTGAGAGAGTAGCTCCTAGGCCTCAGGTGCTGTGTGCAGGGGGAGAAGGGAGAGCTTATGCAATGAATTGTAAAGATCTCTGCTGTGCAGGTGCTAAGATTAAACACTAAAAAGAGAGAGATATATGTAATGTACAACTGACACTGCCATTTTTCCTTGTGGGAGGAAATGGACATAGATAAAGAAGATATTTCTTCGGTTAAGATTTCTTTCCTCTCCATGCTTAATTCCTTGTGGTTCTTTTGACTCATTCTGGAACAGGGGTGGGGGATGCAATGACACCCACTATCTTACTCATGTGTCTTCTTTTCTTCTCGATAAATGAAAACTGATGGAAGTCAGCCAGTGGGGGGTTGGGGAGGAGACACATCTACATAAACACAGGACAATAAGTAACCTCAGATATTAGCTCACCAAACTCTTTAGTTTAGGAAACAGACTCAAGAGAGGAAAAGCATGCCCATGATAACACCCCCAATATCTGTCTGCATAGGGGTTTGAGTCCTGTCCTCAGACCCCAGTAGTAGTGCAGCTTCTTCCAAATCACATTGGTCACTTTTGGGTTTTCCCCTTCAACAAGGCTGCCAAGGCATCAAGTGTTCTCTCTGATAGTCATTCTGTGTATGTGAAGAAGTTCCTTCTACTTTCTCCAGAAAGAAGGAATTTAGTGTCAGATTTCCTACAGATGTTTTCCACATTAAAGTTTTAGTTTGAATAAAATCTATGACCAAAATTAAAAAAAAATAATAATGCAAGTTTTAGTATTGCATTGGTCTACCATTGGTCTACAACACAGGTTTCCCCAAGTATCCAAAATGATTTTCATTTGATTAATCAAAATACACCTGTATGTGTACCCCCTACCCACCTGTTCGTCTGCCCATCTATACAACAGTATAAACATGGCCCTTTCCCTGGCATCTGTGAAAAGTGGGAGATTCCTTGGCAGGACTTGAGGTTGCATGGAATGAGATTCAGGGAAGAAAGTTTCTCTCAAAGTACTTTTGTAGAGTATCTGGGCAGACACTGCTTTTTAGTCTCCAGGGGTTCAGCATTCATCTTTTTGCTAGGGGCTGCTTGTGAAAGGTGCAACCCAACCATCTGGACCTTCATTTCTGCATTGGCAGCAAAATTCAGCATCACAAAAATTTAAAGTTGGAAGAGAAAATAGGACTACTTCGGTTTAAGCTTCTGCCCAGTGCAAATTTCTTCTTCATCATTGTTGGGAAGTCACCACTGTTCCTTGATTGGACCATTGAGGGGACAGGAATCTAATTAGTTCTATTTTCCATTTTCCTTGAATTTTTATTTCACAGAAGGGAAGTGATAGCTCCCATTCCAGCTTACATTACAAAACAGAGCCAGTGATTAGAATATCTTTCCATATATTGACCATCTTGCATACCTCCATTTCTGGATAGTACATTTCTCTCTCATGGTAATACTATCCTAGATAAAATATAATGTCTTATCTTCAAAGTTAGCTGAGTCTGTGATAGTAAGAATGTACTTGATTTTAAAGTAAAAATAGAGGACTTCAATGTATAAGAGGCAAAGAATTATCCAGTTTAAGGATGAGTAAGTTTTATTTTTGTTTTTTCTAGAATGGTAAATTCCAACTTTAATGTTCTAATTTTTAGGATGAATTGGCATATTCTTAGCCCATTGTTAACAGTTGTCATGCACTTCACACTTACATAGGTTTTGGACCTCGGCTTTTAAGAGGTTCAGTGTTCATTTAATATGGAAAATTTTCATGCTGGAGGTCACATAACAGCTTATCCATCAATCACAAGATTTTGCAGATGTCCAATCAATCATCAAGCATTTCTTAAGCACCTAATAGATGTCTACAGAATCTCAGATATATAAATATTTGTAAGTAAATGGTACATGACTTTGGGTCACTTAAAAACTAATGAAGTGGACACATGCATAAACCAATTACAAAGAATAATACAGTGCTCCAAGACAAGTGCCATGATGAAGCCAGCCACACAGAGAGGAGCCTCCAGGAAGGTATTAACTATTCATGAGGTTGGAAAATAGCTTTATAGAGGGGATATGTTCTGATTGTTTAGAAATGATCAGGAGTTGGACCAGTAGATCGGAACAGAATGACCTAAGAAATCATGAGTACAAAAACACTAAAGGCCTGAGAGGGTCATAGTGACACTATTTTAAAAATGTCACTTTAAATAGTAAATCTACTGAAGAGAATGAGGATTGTGATTTGATATAATCATCCACAGTCAGTATGGCCTGAAGAATGAATTCCAGATAGCTCTGCAGTTGCTTGCCCTCCTATTCTCCTTCCTCTCTACCTTCCAAGCACTTCCATAGATTCCTAATATAATGATCTTTTATTTGCACAGCACTTTGCCAATCACTAGGCAATCTTCATCTGCACTTGCTACATAGTTCTCATCCCAGTTCAATCATAACCTTCAATCTGAGTCTTTCACCAGTCCTCACCAACTGAAGGTTTGGGAAAAGGCTTAGCCCTTCACCTTGAAAATATTAATTTAATCATTTCATCTTAGAGAATATAGCCATGTCTAAAGATTGGAAAGATCATGGAAATGGAGGAATTTTCAAGGATAAATATTCAGACATCAGAAATTCATTTTAAAGTGAGTGAAAAATACTTTGCTATGCAGGTCAATGAAGTTCTGTGGATTTCCAAATGGCTCTTGCTTGGCCCTCTGAACTAAGAGGGTCCCCCTCTGTCTGGAAGGAAGAGAAGCCTGAAGGCTTCAAGTGAGATTTTAATTCAATTAGTGTCTTACCAATTTGATGCAGCACCAAGGACCTGCAGTCTCTGATTAATATGCCGATGCTAAGACACAAGAGTGAGCAGAATGCCCATTTGGATAAGGCCCGGCAGCAAGGCGTGCCATTGCCATGGAAACCACAGAAAGCCATTAATTAGCTATCAAATAAAATCATTGGAAAATTCTGGACCCTAATATATCTGCCCCTTTTAAAGAGAAGGGCAAGAAGTGTGTCACACGCTAACAGTAAGACTCCCTTTGGCGATTAAAATAATGGTCACAAGGGATTACACATTGTAAAGTGGTGAAAAGATTGGCAGGTGAAACAAACGGACACAATAACAATGAAGCTTTGGGATTACTGAAGTACAATAATGTAATTTAAAATGTGTACTAACTTCTTTGGTTGTCTATATTGATAAAATATAGTGACAACCATTTTTGTACTATAACCTGCTCTGTGGAAAGTAAATGATAATTATACGGATCCACTAGATGGTGATAAATGATCAGGGGAAGAGATCATACCATCAAAGGGTGAGGAGTGATTAACCCTTAATATAATAGATGCAGGTCATGTAAATCTCAAACTAATAGAGGAAAAATTAAAAATTGAGAAAAAGACAAAAGAAGAAAAAAGTAAAATAGCTGGACACAGAAACAGACACAATAACAAAACTTATTACACAGAAAATCACAATAAATGTAACTGGATAAAATTGATCAGTTAAAAAAAGCAGAATGTTGGATTACAAATTGCCAATTACAAAACAGTTGAAAATAAAACTATAGATAAACATGTTAGACATAATAATAGCAAGAAAATCAGTGTAGCACTGTTAATGGCAGTCAACATAGACATTACGGCAGCATACAAGGACACATACAAACAAAGACCCTTAGGGCTAAATGAATCTTGAAAGATGATTAAAACTTCAACTTTCATAAAAAAATGATTTACAGTCAAAGTTTTTCTGTATATTTTGAACACTGACCGTAAGTGTAGCTCCCTTTTCACCATCTCAAAGTGAAAGTTTTTGCAGTCCAGTGGCAATACCAAGACAGAAATCAGCCCCTGATATTTCATCAAATGCGTTATAAAACTCACATGCACAAAAAGGATCTCTATTTCTGTCTCTCTCCTCTCCATTTCTTTTTATTGTCACCAAAATCACATACATGGGCACTTTTGAAATTGAGGATCAACCAAATTCTTGGATGATTATAATGCTGTCAGGTTTAGTAGAGGCCACTCTCCTGCTGGAACCTGCATACCCATCAGTAGCTCTAGTCTTGTCACCCCCGAATCCCTACATGGCAGAGATGGCCTGAGTGCATTCTGCAATATCAATATTTTTTCTCTTTCCAAACCATCCTAAGGGCCTGCAATTACAAGCAGAAGGTCGTTCTTAACTTTCTAGTTTCTGGTCTATCAAAAGTTTGAGTTAAGACGTGTGGTACATTCTTTGATCATCTTTGCTTAAAATCCTCCCTGCCAAGGCTGGAGCAGTGGCTCAGTGGTTACAGCGCTTGCCTTGCATGCATGGGTCCATGGGTTCAAACCCTAGCACCACATACACAATAAAGTGTCAGAGCAATGAAGGCCACATGAAAAACTAAATAAAATTGCTTCTCTTTCTCTCTCTTTCTCTTACTGTCCCTCTCTCTTAAAAAAAAATTCTCCCTCCCAAAAAACTCAGAAATCAAGAAAGATGCAAAGAATGGAGATAGATAGGTCTGAGTCAGGTACAAGGAAATGCCTCATGTTTATTATACGAACTTATTATATCCTAATTTTTGGAATTATAGATCTCTTTAATTTTACTTCATTTGAAGGGAGTTATATATCTATTTGAGAAAAATGTAAGAACTCTGGTCATTTTTCTAATAAAAATGTGCCATCCCACACACTTTTAAACACTATTCCACAGATCCCTTAATACCACTTCTTGAACAATATGAAATGCTACACACCTTGGGTGGGCATCACTGATGTAGTCTAAATCATATAGTTAGTTCCCTCTTACTATGTCACATAGAATTTGTCCTACGATCACATATCAAGTTAATGTAGCAATTTATACCTCACCATCTGCCCTCAAGAAGTCAAAATATAAATAAAGATAAACCTCTTGATAGGAATGATACTTGTGGTCACTTTAATAAAGCTCAGCATACATTAGATTGAAATTTATTAAGTAGATATGATTTTTATATGTATCCACTGAAAGAAAGATGTTTTAAAATTAGAATGCAATAAGCTAGTTTAAAGGATGAAGAACAATGTATGGGTAATCATTGCCTACTGAATAGACAGAGAATCTAGGTCACCAAACCTGGTAAAGAGGTGGGCATGAAGTTTGAAACAAAAGTTGCTAAATTTGTAAAAGAAAAATCTCCACGGAGTAGTTTGGACTAAGCAGGTGGATTTCGTCAAAGGTTGACTAGCTCCCTCAGCGGACTTTTGATCTCCACACCCCAAATTTCCTGCTTGGTGGGCATCTTCTGAAGTTGTCTTTATTGCACTCAAGGGCCAATCTTTCTCTCAGAATGGACAGTCTGGTACAGCCATTCACCCCAAGAACAGATCAGTTTTTTTTGTTTTTTGTGTTTATTTTTATTTTGTTTTTTCTTTTATTTTTCCTTTCATTTATTTTATTCAGAAATTTATTTGTTGAACAATAAAACAAGTTTCTAATGAAACAATATAATATATATACAAATTCTGAAAATTAGATTTGCCCCCAAAAGCCCTCCCCCCAATTACTCACCCTTATCCCTCCCCCCACCTCCTTCCCAATACATCTCTACAAATGCTTTAGGTGGTATGTCATTACACCTCATCTGGATTTAAAACATGATACTCGACCTCCTTTCTCAGTGGCCAGGGTCTAGCTCTGACCTTCACAGATGAGTGAAGATATTCGACCCTTGGTTCCCTGGGTTATGCTTATTTCACTCAGCATAATTTCTTCCATAGCCATCCATTTACCTTCAAAGGCTGCAATATCATTGTTTCTAATTGCTGAGTAAAACTCCATTGTATATATGTACCACAGTTATTGGATCCATTCATCCAGTGAGGGGCATCTGGGTTGTTTCCATAATTTAGCTATTGTAAATTGAGCTGCTATGAACATAGATATTGCTGTGTCTCTGTAATGTGCTGATTCTAAATCTCCTGGAAAAATATCCAAGAGAGGAATAGCAGGATCATATAAACCCAGTTCTACCTAACCTCTGGGCCACATCCCCAGCCCTTTTTATTTATTTTTTTAATTTTGAGGTAGGGCTTCACTAAGTTGTTGAGTCTGTCTCTGAATGTGTACTTGTCTTGTCTTTGCCTCCTGGAGAAGAGCTTTGACAAAAATGATGAATAGATGCTTAACAACTGATGATAAGGAGAAAGAAGAGGCACCCAAGCTCCAACTTTGAATTCGAGTGTTGATGTCGTGGAAGACAACCATGCTTTCCCTCATCAGTGACCCCTGAAAGTTTTACCCAGGGATGGAAAACTGGTCTGAATTCACCACAGGTCCAAGAAAGGAAGGAAATCCTAATGCTCTTATAAATTAGGGGAAAATTATAAACACTGCCAGGAGTTTGTTCATTATGTGCTGATATTTTATAAAACATAATCATAAATTAATAATAATGTCACCTGTTACTCTACTAGTGCACAAAAGTTTTCTTTTCTTTTCTAAAGAGAGAGGGACAGTGAGAGAGACAGAGAAAGAGAGAAACAACTTTATTTAGTTTTTCACATGGCCTTCGTTGCTCCAACACTCAGTTGTGTACGTGGTGCTGGGGTTTGAACCCAGGTCCTTTTGCTTTCCAGGCAAGCACCGAAACCGCTGAGCCACCGCTCCAGCCCCATGCACAAAAGTTTTCTGAGCTCAAAGGTTTGTCCAGGCACTGGGGTTTCCTCGATTATCAGGCTCCTACAAATGGAATTAGAACTCATATTACTCAATTTCCAGGTTAGTGATTTAACCACTATACGCAACAATCTTCCTGACATGATAAATGAAAGGCTAAGAGCTCTGACTTGAAAATAGGAAACAGGGCTTGGAGCCTGACTATTTATTAGCTGCACAAGTCGACTGAGCTATCTAACCTCTCTCAGTCAATTTCTTCTTCTCTGAAAAGGAGATTCTTCGTAGGTCCTTCCTAGTATGTCTGTAATTAAAAGAGAGCACTTTAAAAGAGCCTATTATGTTACCTGGAACAGGAAACCTATCAATTTGTTACACAGATGACATAGTTAAAAATATAATTTAGATAGGCCAACATACAAATTAATCTGAATATTAATAGGTAAAATCAATTAAGCTTGTTTCATAGACTCAGCACTATAGTAAGGAGTTGATATAAACTATCTATGTCTAAGTATATTTGGGCTTCTACAATAAAATACTTAGGGTGAGTAATTTGTAACCAGAAATGTTCTTCTCACAGTTTCAGAGGCTGGGAAGTTCAAGGCATGGCATCAGCAGAATCAGTGTCTGGTGAGGACCTGGTCCTCATAGAAGACACCTTCTTTCTGTGTCTTCACATGGTAGAAAGGACAAGAGAGCTCCCTAGAGCTTCTTTTATATGGGCATACTCCATTCGTGATGGTGGAACTCTTATGATGTAATCATTTCACAAAGACCCACCTCTGAATACTTTAACACTGTGTAGCAATCCAACGCATTTGGAGCAGGGGGCACCAGCATACGGACCATAGCATTGTATTTAACTTCACAGAGAATTAATGAGTGAGTCTAATTACCTCTTCAGTGCACACATGGAGAAACCAAGTCTGAGAAAGGTATTGTAATTTGTCTGTGGCTATCTAGGTGGTGATGGAACTGTGATTTGGCCTCCAAACTATGCCACAGGCTGTTTCCTCAAGTACAAAATAAACACTGCAAAAAAGCTATCTATAAGAATGATTCCACGTATCATATGATGCCTGCCACTCCTTTAATCCAGAAATGTTAAATTCCTTCACGAGGCAGATTCAAGAATAAGAGGCTAGTCTTATACGTAATGACATCTGAATCACAAAACTTCAGTGGGGACTCAGGAGGAACAGGTTGTCTAGGGAAGATTTCTATCTAGAAGAGTGATGTCCAGCTTAGAGCCCAGATGCATTTCTTACTCCTGAAGGAGCTCATGAGCTTGCTGGCTTTTGGTAGGGCCACCACCTACTTAGCAAAACACTATTGACTTGGATGTGTGGCTCTTCTTTGAAAAAAGTTACTGTGGGAGTGAAAGGGACAGGTGGTATGCAGTGGCATAGGTAATTGCGGTCAGACAATGAAGGCTGTCATCTCTTCTCTAAAACTGTGGTACAAACAGGAGGCTTTTCATGGGCAAAACCAATTTCCACATTTCAGGAGAATGGATGGAGTTGGATCAGGTGGAGCCATCTACTGTAGACCTCCATGGATAGTGGGGAACTTCAAAAGAGACAGGAAAGATGGAGAGTGATTTCTACAGACAGTTGATGGCTTGGGTGAAGATGTTATTCTTGTTTAGCTCCCTGCTGTCACCTTACTTCCTTATAGTATTTGCATTCCTGATCTCCTATGTCCCAGAAGTGTTATCCTTGGTGATAGCACACAACCTATTTTGTTTCTCTTCCAGTAACACTGAGACTTCATTGATGTAAAGATAAAGATACCATAACATGATGATAGATTTTAAATGTTTACAAAAGCATTGCTTCTATAAAAGATGACCCTAGATAAGGGAATTGAAATGCCACCCTTTAATCTAATAGGGTCAGCATCAGCCAGGTCAAAGGAAATGGGATTCAGCACACATTGATGGAAGAGGAAAAGAAGGCACATGGTATGTACTGAGCCCCAGGTATTTAACATGCATCTATTTAATCCTCACAAGTCCTTAAGATAGAGCTGCTATTATTCCTATCATGTAGGCAAAGAAATCAGGACACTGAAAAGGCGCATAACTTCAGTTCAGTTTTGCAATTTCTTGTTTAGCATAGGTATTAAGTGTTCAGGATGAGATTGAAAGGTTTGCAGCATTGCGTCTAAGGCCCAGGAGGTTCAATTCTTGGTGTTGCCTCTTACATACTGAGTGGCCCTGCAGTCCCTGAACCTCCGTGTACCTCTGTTTCTTCTGTCCTGTAGGGAGAATAATAACTCCCGCTGCACGGGGTTGCCATGACACATTTCTTTTGTCCAGATTCCCACTGCTTACATGAGTTAGTGTAGTTAAGGTCTGCCTAGATCTCCTTGGTATGTAGCAAGCATTCAACAGAAGTGAGCTTTCATTATTCCTTTGAGCCAGGCATGGCCCACAACCAAGGCTTGAAGCCATTGTCCTATTATGCCCCTTGGCTTCCCTTGCTGTGTGTGTGTCTCCTCTGGAATCCTCTCCAGCATAGGAACTGAGAAGAGTTAGAGAAAACCCTTGCCCTCCAGAAGTTAGCAAATGATTAATGGCAGTACTTACCTTGAAAGTCCCAAATAAGGGAAGGGTACAATCACACGAGATAGAGTTTTTAAACAATGAGAATGACATCTGGAAAGAGAAGCCAGAATGACTGATTTTGTAAAAGAAAGAGTTCTGAGTAACTGTACTCAGTGTCCTCTTCCCTGACAAGCTTGGTATACCTTCACCCCATTTCCAGGCAAGCAGGGATGTTGCTTAGCAACCTCACCAGGAACAGCAGAGCGAGCTCTGTGCTGGAGCATTCAGAGCGGCTACTGCAGTTCTGAAAGGGACCAAACCTTCACTTAAAATACCACCTCCAGCACACGGGACCCCAGCAATTTGGAATCACTTGGGAAGAGAGTCCTCTGAGGGTAAGTTTAAGTATGAGGCAGGCAGAGGGGAAAAATACTCAATCCAAATTAGTGGGAAAATATGGAGTTTTTTTTTCCTTCTCTTCTTTATTTCCTTCAAACATTGCAGAAACTTGATGTGCTATGAGAATTGCCAAACCAAGGACTTGGCGAGTTTGTTTTATCGAATTTTGACAATTGAGGCCAGCAGGAACTACCTGGTTTCCAGTTCGTATAGCCTACCTCTCCTTCAGCTGCAAACATTTGATTACCACCTACAGGTTCAATCTCAAGTAAGATCTGCAGAAAATACTGTCCTTAGCAGAGATCAAAGGTGTGAGAGTTCATCCCTTTCTTCATTGTTTTACTCATGAGATACTTTTTTTGGAGCTGACAATTTAGAGAGGAAGCTAAGCAGTAGCTTTTAAATGTGATCCTTTTAAAGAGGAGGGAAGTGTAAGATGATATTGGATCATACAACATGGACCCATCCTGGATTGGACAGGAATTGGAAGGTCATGGAAAGCACCAGAGGATCTGATGTTTACTAAGAGGTTTGTTTATGTAGTCATCCAGGTCACAGTGGAGGCCAGCAGGAGCCACCCAGTTTCCAGCTCATGTAGGCTACCTCTCTTTAGCTGTAGGCACTTGCTTATCACCTATAAGCACCAGAGGATCTGATGTTGGAGAGGAGAGATAGGGAGAGAGAGAGGAAGGTGAAATAGTGATAGGAACACACAGTAGTAGTGGTTAAAGAGTATTATTACGCAGCCATAAAGTGAAGCACATTGCAACTCATGTGAGCATTCCAGATTTTATTCTAAGAGCAATGGGCAGCCATTGAAAAGTCTCATGCACATTGACCTATGATCAAATTTCCATTCTGTTCTTGTCTCCCAGCATTTGGCTCCCTGATCTAGGACATAGAATTCCTGACTTGATCTTTTAACAGATTCCCTCGTATTTGGAGAAAGAGGACCTAGCAATATCTTTGGCCATGTCTCCATCTCTTCCCTGTCTGCTGCCCTTGAACTTGAGCTCAGGTTGCATCTGTTTACCTGCTTTTCCTACTGACTTTGCCTGTTATAAGACCCTCAGCCACAGTGCTTGCCCCCCACCACCTCTTTCCAGATACCATTAGGTTGCCCCAACAGTGTTGGATTGGATTGCCTCTCTCCTATACACTGCCATTTTCTCCATTTTTCCTAATATAAGTAAAGTCCCCTGAGTAGTCATTGTCCCACAGCCCACCCTATAGCAATTCTGTCTAAATCAATTACTTGTCCAGGAGCTAATCCAAAGGACTTGTCTCAAGTTCTGATCAGCCTAGTGATGGTGCAAGAAATTAAGCTGGACCACTCCCATCTTTAGAAAATTGATGAAGAGCACAGCCTCTGAAGTAATCATCACTGGAGGTCCTCAAGACGTAGCTGTGTGGACCTGGACTTCATCTCTCTGAGTACGTCTTTACCATCCTTACATAAAGATATCACTCACTTCATGAGCTTATTATGAAGACTAAAAGACAGAGAAAATGCCCAGAATAACATCTTGCACATAGTAGGAGTAAAATAAATTTTGTTTGTGCTCTATCCTGCCTCCAAATGTGTTGTCTGAACATATTTCTGATTTTGAAACTTGCAGTGACTTCCTAAAATGAGAGGATTAAAGGAGATTATGCATATAAAGCACTAGGTACATAGTAAAAACAAGATAAATATAGTTATTAATAGTAATTATTATTATTAATAAAGCAGCATACCCAGTGGAGGGATTAGCTATGCCTTATTTTCTTGAATAGAAGCTCCTCATAAATGAATAGGAGGTAGCCAGCCATGTTGAAGGCTCTTTTCTGTGTTAGGCACATGTACCACAAGTTAAATGCAGCATTTATCCTGAGTGCTCTTCCCAACCTTCCAGAAGGAGCAGTAGCTCTTGGAACCTTTGTCTTCATTTCAGAGATCATCCTAGAAAAACTGTCATCTGAGAGATAATCAGAATGACTGCTCCATAGAACTTCATAGTACCATTCTCATCCTACAGAAGAATGGTTACTGTGTGACAGGAGAAAGTGATGCTGGTTTGCTATGGGCTTAATTGTGCTCCCTCACTCCAAATTTGTACTCCTGAAGTCCTAACCCTTGACACTTTAGCATATGACTATATTTGGAGTTGGGGTATTTAAGCAGGAAATTAAGATAAAATGAGGTCGTTAGGGTGGGATCTAAAGCACTCTAACTACTATGCTTATAAGAAGAAGCAAGCTGGGCACTAAAAAGAGATATTGGAGATGTGTGCCCCAATAAGGAAAGATCTTGTGAGGACACAATAAGAAGATGGTCATCTGCACGCCAAGGAGAGAGACTTCAGAAGAAATCAACACTGCCACACTTTTGTCTTAGACTTCTAGCCTCCGAAAGCATATTTCTGCTTTGTAAGTCATCCAGTCCATAGTATTTTGTTATTCAAACCCTAAAAAACTAATGCAGAGGCCCATGGAAGAAGATGGAGGCCGAAGTCACTATGGAGGTAGAGGGGAGAGACATGTGCTTGGCTCAGAAGAGAGACATGATTCTTTAGGAGATTGGCTCAGAAGAGAGACATGATTCTTTAGGAGATGATGTGGTGGCTTGGATTCACTGAGAATGGGTGTGTAGAGACCTGCATCTTTCTTTCATAGTGGGAACTGGATCAATGCAACTGAGCCCAGGTGTTAGGAGAATGAATATCTGGTGTGTGACCTTGAAGGCAGAATTTAGGTTTCTTTGTGAAGACCCTGAGGCCAATGAGAGGATACTGTGAACAGCCTCAGGGTGGCCCTCTGAAGAAGCAGCACACTCTTGATTCCCCTCCAGCATCCCCAGATAATGTTGCACGGTAGAAGTCAGCAGTGACTGAGAAGCAATCTTCTGCTTCATTCTTTGGGCACCACATGTGCTCAGGATTAGTGCCATATCCAGGAGAGCGGTCAAAAGAACATCAGCTTACCAATCAGGTGGATAATGACACAGAATTAGGTATAACATGATTTGAAAAGAAAGAAGGACAATATTTCTAGCACCTGCATGTTGCTGAATACATTATATGTAAGTAGATGGAACAGAAATAACATTATTGTATTGAGGTACAGGGCATGCTTACTTCCATGTCCCTCAATTGTGTCCCTAGTGCTGGAACAACCCTTCACATCAGTGATGTGCTCAAGTAAGCATTTGTTCAACAACAACAACTACAACAAAAAGTGGAGTAGTCGTGTTACATTCTTCAGTCACAGATATACAGACAGAGGCTCAGAGTGATAAAAGTACCTAGCCAATGTCACAGCAAGTCAATAACAGAGATGAGCTAGGATTGAAAACCCTCGACTGCCACTCTGATGCTATGCTCAAGGCCTATGTAGATATTTAACATCCTTTCTGTGGATGAATCTGATTCAGCATTCTTCCTGGGACAGGCCAATGGATAGGCAGAATGATCTGCTGTGACAAATCCTCTTTCCCTCTGCGCCTGTGCAAAGGGAATTTGCCATCTTCTGTGATCATCAGGCCAGCAGCATCAATCTGGAAGTTTGTTAATGACACTGACCTGAATCTGTCATGTTGCAAGGAGTTCTTCACAGCAGCTGGGATCTGCTGACATATAACAGCTTTATGGCACTCTCTAATAAAGCTGATTAAAAAATAAAAATTTTGAAGCCTTAACGTATCCTTTTCATGGGTCTGATAAAAAGCAAAGAGAATGGAAACCGGATGCTGTGTGTGAACCATCGGGAATCCTGGAGTACTAGAAGATGCTGATATATGTAGGAGGCACATTCCCTGCTGTTGCCAGAGCAGGTCCGGCTTGATCACACCCTCATTTAGAAGCTTCTTTGGTTTGTTTCAGTGATGCTGCAGCCAATGAGGGATAAAGTCATAGGTGAGCAGCGGGCCTCCCTGGGAGGGATTGGCTTCTGACTGTGCTCCATGGGAAAAGCCCCTTTTTATTACTTATGCACCTGACACTGAGGTTTAGGAACACATCTCTCATTCTCCAAAAGACTCTGAAAGAAAGATTGTGCCGTGGTTTGGATTAGGCACTGAAATCTTGGTGCCCAACGCGGTGATGTTCACAGGTGGAACTGTTCAGGAATGATCAGGCTATGAAGGCTCTAACTTCATCCATGGATTAATCCACTTGATGGTTGATAATTTGAATGGACTATTGGGAGGTGATGGACAGTGTAGGAGATGGGACCTAGCTGAAGGGAGTGAGTCCTTGGGGATGTACCCTTAGGGACTATTCTTTTCCCTAGCCACCTCTCTCTTCCTCTGTGTCTTGGCTATCAGGAGATGAATAGCTGTTCCTTGCCATACCCTTACACCAGATGTTCTGCCTCAGTTCAGCCTCAAAGCAATGGAGCTGGCTGACCATGCACCAAAACCTCTGAAACCAAGCGCTAAACTAAAAATCTTTCCTTGAGTACACAATTTTTCTCAAGTATTTGTCACAGTCAGAAAAAAACTAACACAGAAGGGCATGACCATACTCACTTAACCAAATAGGAAACTGAGTCTCAGAAAATGTCATTTTTCTTGGAACTTCGGAAGAACAGGATTCACCAAGCTCGATCTAACACCCAAGCCCATGTTCCTGAAGCCATTTATCCCTATTTTGATCTAGCAAAACTTGAGTACCAGTCATGGGCTTGGTACTGCACCTAGGTGGCTTTTTACTTGAAAGCAAAGGAAAATATAGGAACAATCCTCCTGATCAGGAAATTGTCACAATATGCTTGACTGTAGTAATCTGCTGGGTAAAATAAAAACCTCATGCCTGTCAGCACTTTTCCATTTTATTGAGAAACTTCACCTCATAAATGAGTGCTATTCTTTAGAATTGACCATTGGGCAGAAAGGATTAACTGGGGAGACCTGGGTTGCCCAAATTATTCACATTTCCAAGAAACGTCTGTCTTCAGGACTGACCTGCCAACTCTCAGGAGTTAAAGTCTGAGCTGTTAAGATAGTCTGCCTGTAAAAGTGCTTTTACAGCCTTGGTCTTTGTTGTCCCAGTCTGACCACGTAGTTTCTGCTAAGCAGTGTTATTTAGAGTGAATACTGGTTTTGCTCAGCAGACCTAGTGTCAGAGTAGCTGAGGCCAGTCACACTGATGCTGTAGCCTATGCAATTAATTCCCAAGACCAAGGCTCAGGTGAACTCCCTTACTATTACCAGGAGGGAATTAAGGGTAGCCACACAACTCTACAAGCGGAGGACACTTGGCAGCTTGTCTCTGTTTTTTTTTTTAACCTTTACTTTATGGACCTTTTCCATTTGCTGATTCTAATTTATATGTTTTACTGTAACAATGTTTAACACTGAACAAAAAACCTTTTGAATTCTGGGAGTCCATCCTCAAAACTCAGGGTGGGCATGAGCACTCTCAATACAACCATCTACTTCCCCACTCTTTGCACTCCAGAGAGCACCGGGCAGAGGTGAAGGAGGGGTCCTTGGCTCCCTCAGGTCACACATTCCTTCTTTATTGGTGTTTTAGGGCCCCAACATCACCTGTGTTCTAGACAAGTGGAAACTGAGAGAGTCTAACAGTAATCACAATGCGACTATTGTCATATTGATGAAGAAGATTAAGAAGAGGTTAGAGGACAACATGTACCATAACAGACTTTCTAAAATTTCACCCCAGGACTTGACCTCTTAGTGTTCCTGGATCCCAGGACAATGCTCTTCAACACCAATCTGCACCAAATCACAGAGCCCTGGAAAACCACAGGCCTCTCTTCACAGATAGGCTTCTATCCCAGGTTTATGGTGCATCAGGGAGAAGAACAGTGCACTACTTGGGAAACAGGAAGATCCCAGGGAAAGGGAAAGGGAAATGTTCTCTCTCAAACTCAACCATCAGAACATTAAGTCCACTTTCATACGAGGAAAAAGTGAGGGGATGGAGAAATGTGTGAAAAGGGTTTCAAACTAATGGGTGTCCATGTGTGCACCACCAGTGAGCTAGAAGAAAGAAAATTATTGTAAGAATGAATGTTATAAGAAGAATCCTGCCAGGACTTGAACTCTGAGTGTTCCTTGACCCCCGGACATACTCTTCAACACCACTCTGCATTGACCTCAAGGCAAACAATGTGATTTTGATTGTTGATTTCCAAATCTCAGGGTCTCAGTGGTAGAAGATACTGAAGATACTTAAAATGCAAATAAAATAATGCTCAAAATAGCCTTCATTGAATTTAGTACAGCGTATTTAAGGAAAACCATCCCTTTCCCTATAGACTCAGGTCTGTTTCTCCAAGCCCATGTGTGATACTTAAGATAAACAAACATAAAACTTTAATTTTCTCTAGATTGTTTTGCATTGTGTCAGAATGTAGCTGGATACACAGACTCGGCTCTGTCAACCACTTCTTAACCTTATCTCAGCCCTGCCCTGTTTAATAGACTGAAAAATGCTCTTCTGGGACACAGGTTTTGTTTTATCTGCTTGCTTACTTGTTGCTCTTTTCACTTTCATTCATTCATTCATCTTCTCATTTAATAAAAATTCTTTAATCAATAGCTAGGTACCAAATGTTAGTCAACATACTGAGATTATAACAATGAATTCCCTCAGTTTTAGGAGGTGGGGCATGCTGAGAAGACACGAAATACATTCCAGAACCAAGACAGGCACACCTGCAACACACAGACAAAGAAGCATGAGGCAGGGGTTCATTTCCGGGTCAAACATCTTTAATTTGCATTCCAAAACACCTGCTCCTTCTTTATCATTCATATGAACTCTGCATTGCTGTATTAGCTCCTCACCTTTCACTTTTCTCTTTTTGCCACATTCCTCATTGATTTCCAACACCCACTAATGACTCAGCTAGTGTCCTCTCCTTCTAGATCCCTCACTGACAGTGGTCATTAGGACCAGATGTGCTATTGAACAACACTCTCAAGATCCATCTGTACTAAAGTCAAGGTCATTAGGATTTGGGCCGGACCTGCCTCACAGTCTCCTTAGCACATGCTGCTGCAAGGCTTTTGCTGCCAGAGTATAAACTGTACCTTCAGAGACCTAGAGGGTGGCGGTTCCTCACACTGCAAGCCTCGGTCCTGGATTTGCTTAGCCAAGCTGAGATACCATCCACTCAACTCCTGGTTTCAGGGCAAGATTTAAAGCCTTAATGTTGGCTTATTGATTTCTTAAAGTATGTTCCAAACTGGCCTTGCTCTTGCACATTTTAATTGCTCCTGTTTTGTTCTCCATCCCAAGGTGATTTTATCAGGAAGAACATATGCTTTAAGAGTCTGAATTAAATATAAGCAAATCTCATTAATTCAGACTTCACTAACTCAGGCCGCACTACAACTTAACTTTGTACTTTCTAGAAGTAAAAATAAAATTCTAGGTAAATTACTGATGGAAAGAAGACTTTAGGGAAAGGAGACATTTTCACCTGTTTCAAGTGTTCCCAAAGACTTTTAGGCATTCTAGAAGGGCCACCAACATATAAGTAAGTTGCCTTAAGTTGTTTCAGTAAGGCTAAAGACTTGCTCTTTAAGGAATAACTTCCTCAGTGACAAAGTTTCTCTTTAATTTGCTATTCTGAAGAACTGAAAAAATTGGGCATTCATCTTTTAAAATATTGACCAAATTTACTCCTTCTGTAATGCTAAATATACTAGAGACATGTTTTATCTACATCCAAATATATGTGTATTAAAAACACAATGGAAACATCTTGAGTGGCTTATTTATAGCTGGTAGGACTTCCACTTCATATTTGTTGGAATTTTCTGTAACAAACTCTTATTTTTCATTACCCACATAAAACATTTTCTTAAATATCACTAATATTTTGAAATATTTAGCAAATAGTTCCCCCTAAATGCAATAAATTAAGTAAAGCGGGATTATATTCACCACGTACAAATGAATAAACTAGGTGGGTAGTGTGAGAAGCTAGCTTATCACAGGTCCATCATTTATCTTTAGACCATCTCTGTTGAATGAAGTCAAACTCATCTTGAATTAAGTTTGGAATATGAAGTGAACCAAGACTACTTTTAATTTTATGTCAGCAGCTGTGTATTTCCATTCTATTAAGGTAGGATTATTATTAAATTATTATTAAATATGAAGGATGAGGGCTGGAGAGGTGGCTCAGAGACAGAGCATTTGCCTGGCATACTCAAGGACCCAGGTTTGATCTCTGGCATCACATACACAACTAAGTGTTGGAAAAACAAAAAATCAGATGAAAAAATAAATTGACTCTTTCTCTCTCTTAAAAATCAAAAACAAACAAAAAATTATGAAGGATGTGTTTATCTTGCCCTTGTACATGTTTTCCAGGTGCTCAGAGCTGTACTGGTCAAACTAAGACAGCTTATATCCACCATAGTGGTGGACTACAAGGTTATTCAATACCTTTGAAGCTGGAGCTAGCACTAAATGCCTCTAATAAAGCTTCTCGAACTCCTATTAGTTACCATTACAATTATTGCAGCAATATTGAATATCTTATTCATTCCAGATAAATTTCCAGAGATTTGAAATATGCAGTTTACTTTTTTTTTAAAGTTTGAGGGACAGCGAGAGAGGAGAGAAGCAGAGAGAAATGATTTTCATTTAGTTTTTCATGGTGCTGTGGTTCGAACCCACATACTTGCACATGCCAGGTAAGCACCATAACCTCTGAGCTACTGCTAGAGTCCCTATAGCTTACTTTTTAATCACAAATAATCACAGATGCTCAGGGATAGGAAATAAACTTCCCAGGATCTCACAGCCTGTGTTCTGTGGGAGTAATATTCAAACCCACATAAATCCAGTATGAAATTCCTCCTCTCACCACCACACCGCACTGCCTGCTGCAAGCCTAGTAGACAGTTTGCACTCTGATTGTTTCAAATATCTGTCTGGGTAGTGTGCTGGGAATTCTAAAGAGCGCTTCGAGTTTGCCGGTCCTTCTTGAACTTCAGTTCTTGATTTTTGAGATACATATGGGATTGGATTGACCCAGATAATTCCCCTGGAGGCCTGAAAATATTTTCTTTGTCTCAGAGAATGCACATTGTAAAGAAAGAACACTGAATGAGGGGTTAGATATGTTGATTTTTAAGCTCTTCTCTGACTCCTAATTAAGTGTGAAAACTGAATTTCATGTTTCACCCCTCTAAACCTCCATATTCTGTAAGATGATAAACATATATAGCTGTGGAGGAGAAAAAAACACGAGAGAAATTATATTACAATACCTTGGAAAATCTTCCTTTTGTTAATCTACCTCAACTAATAAGATACTCATCTTCATAATCAATTATCATTACAGGTATAAGCATGCAATTCAGAATTCTCTGAACTAGACAGGGCAGATAAGTTTTCATTTAATATAGGTTTTAATAGTCTTTCTAGAAGTGAGGAGTGCTTTTTTAAATAAGGAGCAGCCCCTACTTGAGTCCAGTCTGCAATCAGGCGGGTGCTAATTTGTCTTCTTCCTGCCTTAACCTTCTACAACCTGAATCTAAGCTTAGATGTTTTAATATTAATAGAAAAGATGTCAAATACCTTGATGAACAGCCAGTTAGGGAGGTTGTCCTAACTGCAATAATCCCCAAATCTCAGTGTCATAACATAATAAAATTCTATTTCTCCTTCAATTGGTAGTCCAATGTGGATTGGTGACTCTTTTTAGCAGCTTCACTACATGTACACAAAAAAATCCAGACTCTTGTCTTGTGCCTACCTTAAAGGACAGGCCACTAGGGGTTGCTGCAGAGGAGGAGAGGATCTTGCTGAAGACTGGAGGGGTCATTCTGGGGGGTTCTGTATTTCCATGTGGACACAACATAATGTCCAGAATGAGGGACATGGTTCCAGCCTCTTGCAGCCTTACTCTGAGTCCAGTTCTTGATTTTTGAGATATACATGGGATTGACCCAGATAACTCCCCTGGAGCCCTGAGTATCCTTTTTTTTTTTGCTCAGAAAAAGCACATTGTAAGGAAAGAGACTGAATCTGTGAATGCTGATGTGTCCCCTCTGGAAGCAGAGTGGCAGTGAAGCCTCTGTGCCCAGAGTCTGTTCTCGTTGGCTGGTATCTTTGGTATTCAGGTTATTCAGTCTCTTGTTGGCTGGGATTGCTTGCTACAGTAATTAAAGGCAGTATTGAAATAGGTTTATGGTTTGTTTCATTTCATTTCATTCCACTCCATTTTATTTTATGTTATAAACAGAATGTGATTTTATTGTCCAAAAATTACTTTCCCAAATGTCTTATAATTGGACTCATACAGTATACAGATTATTCAGATTGAGATTTTTCACTTAACAGCATACATTTAAGATTTATCCATGTTTTGGTTGTCTTGATAAGTTATTTAATTTAGTCACTCTCCTAAACAGATAAAGATATATAATGACTGATTCAACTATTGAAAGATTATTTGGTAACTTTCAGTTTGAGCATTGACAGTAGAGTGGTTATAAATATTCAAATGAAGAGTTATATGTAAGAAAAACTCTCAGGTCAGTTGAGTTGGTATTTACAAACACAATTGTATCAAATGTCAAACTACATCTGGTTTTGAAGAAACTGTCAAATTATCTGTGTCAAAGCGGCTATATCATTTTATGATTTTTCATTCCCCACAACAATGAATGAGAGTTCCTGTTTCTCCATATTCTCATCAGCATTGGGTATTTTTTTTATCTGTTATTCTGATAGGCATGTAGTTGCTAGGCATTTCTTTTTTTTTAATTAGATAAATATGGAGTTACAACTGAGGAGGAATCATTGTCAAACAATCAAGAACTAATGTATAGTTACATAGTTATCCAAGGCTGATGCCATGTCATGGATGCCCCTCTTGGGTCCCCTGTGATTCTTTGTTTCCCCAGAAGAACCCCCGTGTTAAATGGATATCTCGTGGAGGTCAGAGGTCTCCTTCTGAGATGATTCCTCCATATTCCCTCCCTTCAGTCTCCTAGATATCCTTCCCAATCCCTCTCCCTACCTTGCCACCCTCCCTACACCTCCAGGGATCCTAGGCAATGATCCCTCTGTTTGTGTAAAATTTCATACAACTTGAGGCTATTATTAGGTTAGCCATCTAACATACTGTTTCCAGATGTATTCTAGCTTCCACAAATGAGAGAAACCATGGCCCTGGAGTCTCTGAGATTGGGATACTTCACTTAGCATAATTTTTTCCATCTCCATCCATTTGGTCTCAAAAGCCATAATATCATCTTCTCTAATGGCTTGGCAGATCCTCCTAGGTTATGCAATATTCACTCTGAGCAGGAGTGCAGCAGAAGGCAGATTAAGTGGTGATATGTTGGAAGAGATGAGTTTCCCATGCTTATTGGATGAGAGATTGCTCAGGTTTAGGCTATATAGAGTCATCACTGTTTAGAAGACTGAATGATGAGCTGGTGCCCTCCTCTTGGGCACTGCAACAATAGCCTTTCAGGGATCTCTGAATCCCTCTCCTACATTCCTCTTTGGAACATAGATTAGCCACTAGGTAATCTCTGTAATGTATTTCACATGTCAGAATTAGCTAAAAAAGATAAAGAAATCTCAGCTATTACCTGGAGAACCCTGACCATACAAAGATTATAGGGAAGCACAGGATATTTGTCCTTTCCGAAACAGAAATTGATCACTAAAGAGATGGATGCCTCTAGGGAAGAGGACATAGAAGATGCAGTGAGGAAGGAATTTAAGCAATATCCTTGGAACTAAGCATCCAACTCTCCAAGTCCCTCTTCTCTTCACACAAAGCCATAGCCAAATGGGAAGAAGAGTTTGCATTTAAAGTTGATTGATAACATAGTAGGATCTGGTACATAGACCACAACTGAAAACACGGGTAGCAGTAACACGCACACACTTTCACTCTGTGCCCAGAGCAGAATCCATGACTGAAACTAGCCAGAAGAATATAGAACTTACAATCAGAAGAATAAGTAAGACCATACCTTTTTAAAATATCAAGTGAAAAATTATCCCAATGTTTGAAAGTAAAAAGAACACTTCAGTCAAGAAAGGAGTTCAAAATAGAGTATACAAAAGAAAATGTGATAAAGGGGGCTATACATTAAAAGTGATTCGGATTGGGGGCTGGCGCAGCAGTATGCAAGGCAAACGTAGTAACGCGGTTCAAAGTTCAGTACCACATACACAATGAAATGTCAGAGCAATGGAAGCTAAAACTAAATAAGATTGATTCTCTTTTTCTTTCTCTCTGTTTCTCTCTCTCTTAAAAAAAGTGAATTGGGTTAATTTTAAATGAAAAAGCATTAAAGGAGAAAATAGGACCATTAAAGAAATCAGAATCCCGTGAGAAGCATAGGGAAAAAATTCAAGACTTCTCCAAACACCAAAATCATGGTTGTGGAGGACACATTAAAAAAATAATAATAACATGAAAAAGAGTAAAGATGATAAGAAAGAAAATTATGGCTACGCAATGTAGAAGAAAACAGGCATATGGTTGATTAACATTCCTATAAAAGAGAATAAATGAGACAGAAAACAGTATTTTACAGCAAAATAGAAAAATATTGAGTTAAAAAATACTGAGTTAGAGAAATGCATAATCAAAATATTATGCATTTCCCAGTGTCCAAAGGCTTAGCAAAGTTGATTTAACAAACAACAGAGAAACTGAAAAACATCTAAAGGAAAACAGCTATAATGTGAGACAGAGCAGTGTGAATTATTAAGTTTCAAAGACAAAGAATGAGTCTAAAGGCCCCCAAGTTATTCTCTCCCCGCTGACAGCCCTGAGGAAGGGGATGGGGAACAGACAAACCTGTTCTTTTCCATGAAACACTCAGTAGAACACGGTGACAATGTAGGAATGTCTAGCAGGTACAGATGGAAGGAAGTGCGACTCAAGGATTAGTAACCATGGGAAATCAGTATTCAAGAGTAGAGGCAACTAACGACATTTCTATACGTGGAAGAACTCAGTGTAAATGTTGCCCATGTGCCTTACTTGAAAAAAGATATCTGTGGTCATAAAATCCAATCAACCAAGAAATGGAGCAAAGTAGCATGCATGGGCAATGGAGAAAATACAGCAAAATGTTCTTAGGCACTGGACTTATTCTAATTTATAACTAAGGTTAAAAAACAGTTGGGACTTTTGTCACTGTGAAAATTGTAAAGTGTTATAAACCATGAAAAAATATATATGGAAATGAAACTAACAAGAAAGAATAGTGAGAGCAAGAGAGACTGAAGTATATAGGGGCACATGGGCACACATGTACTGATCTTTCTTAATTTACATTGTGTTGGAAAGATTCTATAAATATTAGTTATGTTTGATAAAGCAAGAATGGCATATTCAGACATTATTAATAATTATGAACATAGCAAATAGTTATTTTATTGCTGAAGAAATCTCCAACTTTTCAGAAGGATATCAGAAATAAAAAGTTAACCAAAAAAGCACCATGCTCAAAAGCAAAATAGAAAATTCAAAGGCAAAAACTCAGAAATTAACTCAAGATGAAATGATAGAACTAAAAAAAACTGATCATATTTTTAATAATGATTGGAAGAACTCATATTTAATTAAAAACATGATTCAAATATAGCAGGGAATTAGAAGTAGTAAAAGCACGCAACTCTCAAAAATGTTCTAAAATACTGAATTAAGACATACTATTAGGGGCTGAAGGGCTGGTGCGGTGGCTTGGCAATTATGGTGCTTGCCCAGCATGTGCCAGTACAAGGGTTCAAACCCCAGCATCATGTGCACAACTAAGTGTCAGAGCAATAAAAGCCACATAAAAAACTAAATAAAAATTTATTCTCTCTCTCTCTATCTTAACGTCCCTTTTTCTTTAAAAAAAAAAAAAAGACATACTATTAGGGGCTGGAGCAGAGGCTCAGCAGGTAAGGAAGGCACTTGCCTAGCGTGCATGAGTATGTGAGTTCAAACCTCAGCACCATGTATGCAACAATGTCTCAGAGCAACGAAAGCCACATGAAAAAAATAAAAATTGATTCTCTCTCTCTCTCTCTTACTATCTCTCTCTTTTTTTTTTTTAAGGCACTGTTTTCACCTCACGCAAGTCAGAATGGCAAAAATGAAGAAAATAAACATTAACAGATGCTGGAGGGGATGTGGAGAGATAGGCACATTAACATGCTGTTAGTGGAGCTGCAGACTGGTATAGCCCCTCTGGAAAGCAATATGGAGAATTCTCAAAAGCCTAGGGATGAGCGCACCATATGATCCTGCTATTCCTCTCCTGGGTATTTTTCCAGAGGATTTAGAATCAGCCCATTACTGTGACATAGCAAAATCTATGTTCATAGTAGCTCAACTTACAATAGCTAAATCATGGAAACAACCCAGATGTCCCTCACTGGATGAATGAATCCAAAAACTGTGGTACATATATACCATGGAATTTTACACAGCAATTGGAAACAATGATATTGCAGCCTTTGAAGGTAAATGGATGGCTATGGAAGAAATTATGCTGAGTAAAATCAGCTTATCCCAGAGAATCAAGGGTTGAATGTCTTCACTCATCTGTGGAGGCTGGAACTAGACCCGGGACATTGAGAAAGCTGGTCTATTATCATGTGTTAAGTACAGACAAGGTGTAATGTTATATAACCTAATACATTTTTAGAGATGTTATGGGAAGGGAAAGGGAGGGATAAGGGTTGGTAATTGGGAGGGGCACTCTTGGGGTTAAATCTAATCTTCAGAATCTATATATATTTTATATTATCTTGTTAAAAACTTATTGGTTGTTTAAAATAAATTTCTCAAAAAAAAGACATACGGTTAAAAAATCAGGAATAAAGTTATCAACATAAGGCATAATTAATAACATATTTAAAGTAATTAAATAAGACAAACCAATCTTCCAATGATACAACAATGAAGATCTCTTTGGCATCCAGTTTTGTTCCTAATATCACAGAATTGGCATTCTTTCTTTCTATACCGAAGTAAGTAAATTGTTAAAATCAGTGCACAAAACCAATATTGGTAGGGGTTTCTAAGTAGACTCCCAGCTTAAGAAAGCCACATGGCAGGGAATGAAAAAAATTAGATAAGACGATGTGACCTACACACACAACCAATAAAGCAGATGTTATTAATTCTATACTAGAGAAGAGCCAAATGTGTGTGAGCAAGAGCCCATGGAGCAGCATATCTCAATCTTGTGTTGGTTCACTGTAAGCACGTCAAAAGTGATTAGCAATGGTAGAAACGAAAAGATCATGTTTCTATTCCCAATAAAATAAAAATGCAGCTGTGAGAAGTTCACAAATCCCACCCACCCCACCCTCTAAAAAAGCCCAGAGTAAAAATAAAGCACAACCCAAATTGTTTAATATCTAGAGAATAGCCTTAATGAAAACACAGCATCTCATGCCTTATACAACAGAGCGATCATTACGCTTAGAGAATAATTCATAGCTATAAGCACGTTGCTATGTAGAAAAACCCTACAAGAATAAATAAACTAATCATTCATCTAAAAGGTTAGAAAATGAAAAACCAAATAAATTTAAGGAAAACAAAAGGTGAGAATTAATAAGTCAAACTGAAATTAATGGTTCTGAAAATGGAAACAGCAGAATTAGTAAATATAATAAAAGTTACAGCTTTGTAAAAAATAGACTATCCATTAGTAATATTATTTTAACATAATTTTTTTGTGTTGAAGATGGGGAGGTTGACTGGAAAAAGACAATATTGACACTAAAATCAGACAATTTAGAAAAAATGGGGAAAAATAAGATTCTAGCTTCTCTGATATTGATGTAAAAGTCCTAAAGTCTTAGCAAATAGAATCCATATTTACATAAATTAAAGATTAATACATTTTAACCAACTGGAGTTTTTTTCTAGGAAAGAAAGGACTATCAAGTTTAAATATATTACCATTATTAATGTTTTCAATACCTTAATAAAGCAAAAAAAGCCTCTGCATGCACTTATCTCCATAAATACCCAAACAAATTGATTACAGAATTTACCCCTACTTGATTTTATAGATGCTTAATAAAATATAAAATACATACTTCTTTAATGTTATGCAATTCATAACTTTGAAGCCAAAGGAAGAACAGGCAAAGGAAACGTTGTGTTAAGTATAATTTAAAATTGTTCTACAAGTATTAACTATTGAATTTGGAGAACACAAAAAAATACATCAAAAAAGGAGAGATGGAAAATTATTATCAAATGATGAAAAGAGTACCATTAAAAATGCTGACAAATGGCACATAATATTAGAAGATAAGTTATAGGTATTAGAATCATTAATAAAATTCAATAACACTTATAGTTATACTATATTAAATAAATTTAATGCAAGAACATATCTAATTTAAAAATGCAATAATAAAGATTAATTTCCCAGAAATAAACTTAAGAAGATATGAGCAGGGCCTATATGAAGAAATGAAATGCAAAGGTCTGCTGAAGACCACAGAAATCCTAAAAAATGAAGACCTTTCT
Organism: Aplodontia rufa; assembly: GCA_004027875.1. NCBI lineage: Eukaryota > Metazoa > Chordata > Mammalia > Rodentia > Aplodontiidae > Aplodontia > Aplodontia rufa. The sequence goes on from PVKS010001517.1 coordinate 104,761, forward strand.
AGTTCTTTATAAGATGCTGTAAATAATAACATAGTATATCTGTATATAGAAAAATCTAAATACGTGATGCAATCTCAACAAATATGGTAACATGATATATTTCAATTTGGGACTTGAGAATGTGACTCCAAAAATTTATCTAGAAAATAAGGATGAAAAAATTGCCAGAAATATTTTGAACAATTATAGAAATGAGAAGACTAGCACCATCAGATAACATCAAGCAATGTAAATTATAAGTATGTGTTGCTGCGGCAAGAATGGTCTAATAAATTAGAGAGCATGAAAATTCTCCAAATAGGTCCCAAATGCATTCTGGAAAACCAAGGATTATTGTAGACACACAAATTTGAATAGATTTTCTTGGATAACAGCTAACTATTTGGTAGGCAGAGGAATGCAATCTAAATTCTCATTTTTATTTCTCCCAAAATAAATTTTGTATAGTCAAATGTATAAGACTATATATATACACACATATATATACATATATATGACAGTAAATACAAAGATAAAATCAAAATCAAGTAAGGTCACTACTGATAATATAGTACTGTCTACCTTAAGAAACTAGAAGAAAGACTTTTGAATCTTTTAATCATAAATAAATGATAAACATTTGAGGGGATAGATAAATTTACCATGATTTAAACATTGTACAATGTATAAATGTATCAGGGCTTTATATGGGACCACATTCATATTTATGATTTTATACTTTTATGTATTAGTCTTAAAAATTGGTCAGAAAGCAAATACACTTTGTCTTGAGATGAGAATCTTCTTACATTTTAAGAAATCAGAAACTATCAAGAAACAGATTATCAAGCAGATCCATCAACTAAGTACTTCTGTACACTACTTAGATTCATAACCACAGTTAACAAGCAAATGTGAGAATTTGATGTACAACACACAGGACAGGCATCCCAAGTCCTTACCAGACAAGGACATCTTATCAACCTGTGAGGAAGAATAGTTGCTGACCAATGTGAAGCTGAAAAGAATATGAAAATGCGGCTCACAGAAAAACGTGTCTGTGCAGAGACGAACACAAATACCCAGGAAACATACAGAGAAAGATGACCAAAGATTCTCAATGTTAAAAAAACAAATTAAGATAGCAAGTAGATATCACTTTTATTTATTGTTTTGCTGAAGGGAAAGAAGGGCAGTGAGGAACAGGGAGGCAGGCGTTCTCATGGACTGCTGGTAGTACATTATGAGTCCGTCTGTTTTAATATGACCGAACCTGCACAGATTCTTTTACCCATCGACTTTAACGTCTAGTATACATCCTACAAATATTTTCCATTGCATATGCATAAGCATGTTCTTTAAATTCCCCCCCAAAGACTAATCAAGTAAGGTGCGTATCCAGGCAATGGGACACTCTGTATCTTTCCAAAATGGAGTTTTCTTAAGTACAACTGCAGAAGGTTCTTTAATGCACATTTAGGGAAAAAATAGCAAAACCAATATAGAGCACAGCATATATTAGAATCCCATCTGCTTTTAGTAAGTTAAACAGAAGAATATATACCTTTCCTAACTTGTGCTTTCAACATTTCTTCAAAGATCTGCAAAAAAAATTGTTAGTAATAATGTCCTTTGGAAAGCGAACCAGGAGGCTGTCATTGCAGGAAGACTACATTTCATTATCTGACCATTTAAACTATTTACATTTTTACCAAGCCTATGCTTTTCTTTTACAACAGAAGTTTTAAGAGACAGATGATCATCTGAGAGCTAGATAATATCATTATTATTTGTAAAGAAAGCTTTATAATCTACATAGATCAGTCTACAAATGGTTAAAATGTAATTCATTTTTAATAAAAGAAATGAAATTCGAATGATAAAGTATTACAACCCAGTTAAAAGATTAGTCCGTGGAGGAATGCGGGCATAATTAGAATTCTCACCTGTCACGGGCATAACTAGAATTCTCACCTGTCACCAGATGCATGTGATCTGTATTCATCTATTGAATAAGCCGTCACGATCTGGGCATTTTGCTTACCTTACATGATCCTCAATTTGGTATTAAGATGGGGATAATAATAACAGTAATAGTGATAATTGCATTAATATCCACCTCATAAAACTATTAGAAAGATTAAATAAGAAAATGACCATAAAGTTTTATCACAGTTCCTGACACAGTAATTGCTTAAGAAATATTAGCTCTAATCAAAGATTAGAAAGAAAATAAGAATGTCAGCCAGCCGTCCTCTTCTTCCAGCAGTGCCTGCTAAGAAATTAGTAAGAGAGACAGAGAACTATGTAATGATAGGGACATAAGGGTTTATCTTCTGAACACCAAGCAGGGTTCATACTCAGTGTACTATTATTGCAAATGGTGGTAATACATTGCCAATACCTTTCCCATTGTGCACAGGGTCCATACTTCCTTACATGGCTCATCGGCTTAGGTGCTGTCCTCCTCCTTCATCTGCTGACCTTTGTCTTCTACTGTGCTCCTCCATGTACTTTAAGATCTTGCCTCACCTTACCCAGTAGGGCAAAGGAATCCAGCACTCGGCAGCGTGGGTATACCTGGCACAGAAAGCACACAACTCAGACCAAACCGCATTTTAATCTTGGCTCCAGCACCTACTGATCTGTGGCTATAGGAAATTCACTCAGTCTTATTTGCTACAAAAATTTGCTTTTGATAAATAAACTTTTCTTGTTTAGACACTGAAATAGTTGTTGGGCTTGCAAGCCAGAACATAGGAATAATTAACAAAAGTACAGCGTTCCCCACATAGTAATAATCATCTAAATGTTTGCTCCATTAGAACATCCACAGCCTCTCTCACATCTGGACTTTCTTTCTAATATGCACTTTAAGTTTCTTAGTTCCCTTAGCTAACTGGATTATTACAATAGTCATCTAACTGGCTTCCAAACCTCCATTCAGTCCCTTCTCCTAGGCTTTCTTTTTGATTCATTTTTGTAAGCATTCCTCTGAGCATGTCTCTCTGCTAAAATCATCAGCGATTACCCATGCCCCCAGGTGGAACTCCAGTCTCCTACCAATGTGCTTCTCCATAGCTGTGGCATCTGTTCTCCTACCTTTGCGCGTGCATTCTTTAGACTTTTCCCATTCCTGTATCTGTGCTCCAGGTAAGTATTTCCAAGATGTTCTCTTATAACCACTACTTCTTTCTAAAAGTTCCCATTCCTCCAAAAATCAGGAACTTCCTGTGAACAAGGACAATAACATTCATCTTTATGTTTCTACCACCTGGAACCTTAGCTAGAGCACAATCGTGAATTTTAAAAACTGCTCATTTAAATACAAGTAAATAAGTGGTTCACAAGTGTGATTTCACCTCCACTTCACTACTAACACTGTGAGGTTGGAGTGCAGTTTGATAATGACTTTAGTGTTGTGCTATTAAAGGGAGGGCATGATAGTAATATTATCTACCAGTTTTGAAATACCATTTTATGCTAGGTATTGTACTAGATGTTTCATGTCTATGATGGCATTTCATCAGAGCATCCCACCTGGGACCATTTCATTATTTTTATTTTGTAGATGAGATTCAGAGATGTTAGCACTTAACCAGCTTGCCTCTGTTATTTATATACTTTCCCATTATATTACATAACCTATGGACATGTAGTTCCCTTTTCATGGCATAACAATGATATGCCAACTAATGCATCTGGTCCTTTACATCTGTTTGTCTCATCATTATGCCCATTTTAGGACATGGAATTCCATAGGTTAAGTGGTTTCCTCAAGGCTATTAGCCAATGAAGGAACACAAATTGAAAGCCCTATGGCACTGGTTGCCTTGAAAGACATGCATAAACTCTTCTATTCCCCTGAACGAGATACGATATGATCACTAATTTGTTAGGATGGTTAATGAGGTTCACGCAGAAGCAAGTTAAGAGACAAAGTATACAATAAATAGATCCCAGGGGCTTAGCACACCATCTGGTGCAGTTTGGACTCTCTTCTGTAGGCAATGAAGAAAACATTAAACTCTAGCAGGAGATGGACCAGCATTACTGGGAAGCTGTTTCAGTATTGCTGACCAAAGGAGACGTGGCTAAGTCAGAGCTCATGGAGAGGAGAGGGCTGAGTCAAGGAATATTCACAAGGTTGGCTATTTAATAAGTTTGGCAATTGCCTTTTGAGCATACTTTGCAACAATCTGTAGTTCGTTACAGCCTCTGATGTAACCATTAAAACCAAAGTGAAATTCGTGTTTCTCATTGCCCGTAGGCCTGGAGTTTATTCTGTCACCATTAGTGGGGATAAGAGGCCCTTCAATATGAAAAATGATCATTTTATTTCACAGCATTATTACATCAGTTTAAGAGATGCCAAGGTACAGCACCCGCGTGGATGTACCCGAGTGAATCTCCCCTTTGTGAAGGGATCGATAATTGTTCCACTAGCAATGGCTGCAAAGCAATTTTTAAAACTAATAATTGTGGAAGGGCTGAATCCTTCATAATAAAAATCTTTAAAACCTTTATAAAATTCCTCTGTAAAGCCACTTTCCTGGGGAAACCTATAATTATCGAAAAGCAAGATAAGAATATCAGCCCATTTCCCATAAACATGGATGGGCTGAACCCCAGCCAGGAGAGCTGAAGGTAGGGAAATAAAACCCAAATGAGAAAATGAACCAGAATCAATTTTTCTTCCCAATGTATTTTATTGTATACAAACGGATAAAATATAAACAGCCTCTGATTTCCCATCAGGCTGCTGATTTTTTTTCTTTTAAAAAAGCTGTGTGGCTAACATTGAATCGCAGAGCCTGTTCTTCCAATATTCTTCCAATCCGAGCTCCACACATTTTGCTGCAGTTAACCCTATTCTCATGTGGCTGCTGCTTTTCTTTCCTTGAATTTAAAATTCAAGCACCTAGTTGAAATTTAGAATCCTCTTTTGCCTTTGATCTCTTGAAACTCATAGTGGCAGGGGCAATCACCCCCCTACAATTTATACTGGATTATTAACTGTTGTTCAAAAAGTGAGGAAAGGAAAACCTGACTAAATTCAAATTCACCCAACCACCATTGCAAGCAATACTCCTGCTTTCAACAAATCTTCCACAACCCTTCTTCCAATAAAGTTCCACAAGACTTGGAAAGACCTCCTTAATTTGTACTGCAGAAGCAGAAGAAAGAAACAGGAGGCTTGAAAACCAAGGCTTGGGTGACCTTGACAATCCATTTGATCTCTCAGGTCTCAGTTTCGTTATCTATAAAATGAAGGCATTGGTTCAGAGTTCAAAGAAGAAGTAGTTTTTATTCCTTGGTCCAGGTCCAACCCATCAATCTTGACTGCTTTGGGTTCTCAAGCTGGATTCCAGGAGGAAGGAATATCATTGGTACTAGTGTTGTGCATCAAGTATCCAGGAAGTGATAGCATAATGTCGATTTTTTAATGTTACTGGGCTACAGTTCTTTGAGTGCTTTTATAATTCTTGTTCCCTTATTGAAAAGAAGAGAGTGTATCCTGGACTAAGCAGGTGGATTTGAGAATTATCGGGAGTTGAACTCAACATTCCAGAGAAAGACAGCTGAACGGGGATTAAACATAGGAGAGAATTAAGAGAAATTATTGATTACGAGACAAAGAACCAAAGAAACTGAACTGGAGAGAAATATTATGTGTGGGCATAGGAGCAGACTGCTGATGGACTTATCTGCACTGGTTTCTCTCTGATATGAAGGAACAGGAGCACCAACACAGAACTTGTGGAAGTGTCTGGAGACATTTCTGATAGGCACCACTGGCAGGGAATACTACTGGTACCTGGTGGTTTTAGGCCAGGATCCTGCTGAACATCGTACAATGCACACGATGGGTTCACATCATAAATATTTTTCAACTGCAGGCATCAATCGTATCAAGGTTTTAGAAATCCTATATTAAATAAATGGGTATAAAACTAGCGATTAGAAACCCTACTCTTCATCATAAATTACTATGGCAAAACTCCATTGTTCACCAACACAATTGTCTCTTTCCTTAATTCACACCTGGCTCATGTTTCCTAACCTTCGTTTCATGTCAGGTCTGGCAATGGGATGGAGTTTGGTTCGGTGAGATGCAAAAAGAAGTGACATAGGATACCTCTGGAACTGTTCTTTAATAAAACTTCCAACCTGTGGTTTTCCTTTGGGAGAGCTGGATGGAGTACAGGAGGGGAAGTCACAGGATGAAGAAAGTTGGGACCTTGCCTGACTGTGCAGAGTGTCCCCTCAGTCCCTCACTCCCCACGTTGGATTGTGCTGAACAGGAAATATAAACTTTGAACTCCTATTTTATTAAACCTTTCAAAACTGAGGGTTCAATGTTACAGGAGTTAATCTACTTGGATGACAAATCTAAAAATACGGGTAGGTAGAATGTCTTAGTATAGTTGTGCCTCTATAACAAAACAGAACAGGTAACTAGTTTGGCAATGGTTCTAGAGCCAGTGAGACCCAAGACCAAGGTGCCAGCAGATTCAGTGTCTAGTGAGGGCTGCATTCTTCTTCCAAGATAGTACCTTGCTTCTGTGTCCTCACAGGGTAAGGACAGAAGGATGAGCTGATTCCTCCAATTCCTTTTATAAGCATACTATGTGCATATGAATGGAGTCCTCCTACTCTTTGGGAGGCCAAAGGCTCACTTTGGGTTTAGGTTCCAACATACGAATTTTGGAGGGATGTTGAAGCTATAACTTGCACTTTGTGCTCCTCCCTAACATGATCAGCAGATGAGCATTTTCTAACCTCCATCTGCATGTCTGTCTTCTCTATCTCTGTCTGTCTGTCTCTCAATTATCTTATACATGGATGCGAATTTTTTCTGCTCTCCTCTTTTTTCTTCTCTATCTGTCCCTCGTGACATATACATGGCTTCATATTTGGTTAACTTTCCTTTATGATATTTATTCCCATCCAAGTTTCTCCATTCATAGAAACTCTTTTGAACCTTCTTTTTCTGTCCAAGGTTGCTGACAATCTACCTTAGTAGCTACACTATCTGTACAACAGGGATAAGAAAAGGGATAAGTATCTCCCACTCTTACATCACAGTTTCTGGGTCTACATCTTAACTCCATAGTAGCTTCTAGGATTCTTGAATTATCTTAAATTCAGAAGAAAAAAAAATATGTCTAACACTATACTAAATTCCTTAGGTCATAAACCTGTGGCTTCACAAAAATTTATGTTGTAGGAAAATAAATGTAAAAGTATAAGGGATGCTATAAAAATACATTATGAGAATAAATAAAGTCATCAGAGAGTTCAGAGAATAGCATGTGATTAGAGATTTCATAAAAGGATAAATTGAAGCAATGACCTTTCTGTTGGTATTCAGCAATAAGCAGGATTTTACTGAGAAACACAGACCCAGGCAGGCAGGAGTCCATTAAGGTGCCAGTTACACTCAGGGACAGGAGCAAGCCCAATTGTTTAGTCTAAAATGGGATCATTCAATACAAATATAATGAGTCACAAATGAAAACCAAATGAGAATTTTAATTTTTCAAATAGCAATACTAGAAAAGTAAAATATAGAACAGGTGAAATTAATGTTTGTAATATATTTTAATTCAATATAATTTAAAATACTATTGTTTCAATATGCGATACAAATAAATCTATTAATAAAATATGTTATTTTTTTTCATTCCAAGGTTCTGTATCCTGGAGTACATTTTGCACTTCCAAGGCATTGCAGTTTGGACTGGTCACATTTCAAATGCCCACTAACCTCTCACATGTCTATTATGATATCTTTGGATAGTGAGGAATTAGAAACCAGTAGGTTCAAGGGCTTTGACTCTGTTTTGAAAACATTCACATTACCTAGGACACATTCATTTGTACAGTAGTTTGCAATGCAGTCTGATGGGAAGAATTGTTTCAAGAGATTCTCCCCTACAAGACCAGGTTTGAAAGAAAATTGTCTGCTGTGAGGTGGAAAGAACTATTGCCTAATGGAAGAAAGCCTTAATTTACTACCCTTATAATTTTTTCCTGAATGCAAGTCTCTGATATTTGACTTTGACATATTAATATCTATCTGTCTCCTTTCCTACATGAGATGTGCTGGAGTGAAGTCAGCAACGTCATCCAGGGACAATAAGTCTTAAATTTCTGAGACTTTTGCCAGCAGTGTCCCCAACTCCAGTTTATGAACCAAGTGTGGATCTTCTGGAGCAAATTCAGTGGTTCTGAGGGTTGCTTTGGGCCACTTTTAGAATTTTTGAAAAAAAAATTAAACTAATATCTGTGTTTCCTTTTTAAAATTTTCAGTTTGGATTCATTATTTCCTCTTGCACTGAACACATGTCCAATTCCCTTTGTCTTCTTAAACTCTCTGCAGTTTCTCTTGCTTAAGTGCTTAGAGCTATCTTGATTTCAATAACCTTCAAACTGACCTTCTTACTTCTCTCACATCTCCCTCCATCCATTCTCTCCACTGTTGTGTGAGAGATGTTTCCAAAAAGAAGTCTGGATGTATTCTTTCTTATTCTGTTCTGCAAAGGTCTCAAGTCAGTGACTGCTTTTCACTCTCAATGAGGTTTCTTTAATTTAACTATATACCATACATAATAATATTCACAAAAAGTAACACTTTCAGGTGCCCCACCGAGTTCACCTCAGAATGACAACTGCCTTGCATTTCCTGCCTAGAGTCTTTGGCTCCCTTTATGGGAGCCCCAAACCCTAGGTCTATGGAACAGAGTCCAAATCTCTCACATTCCCAGCTAACCCATCCCATAACCCACACTGCTTATGAACTTGAATCACACCAATTTCTTGATGCTTCCTTTTTGTATTGTTTCTGAGTTGCAAGGGGAAAGAGATGAAATAAGGTTCTGTGATTGCTATGTGGAAAGCATAGTGATTCCATTGAAAGGTTTGCTTTCCTTCTTCCCACAGTCCAGTGGCATAGGTTGTTTGGAGTGGGAAATCAGGATAATGACCTTGGTGAAAGTCAAAGAGCTGGAACATGTCAGGGGGGATTCCAACTCTGAGCACTAGCAGATTCTGGAGTTCCAGAATTAAGTGCTCAGCTATGATCCAGCATCTCTGTGGTAGCACTCCAGCTTCCAGTGAGCAATACCTATCTCCTTCCATAAGGCGTAGACCAAATGCTGGCAGCTGTGTCTACAAGGCCCTCTCTGCCATGTCTTGATAGATCATCCTGTCCCTGCCCTCATACAGATAGATTTGGCAAGTCCTTCACTGACACAGTCTTTTACATTGGCAGCTATTTATAAGTATTTCACCTACTGGTGAAATGAGTCACTCTATTTCTTTGCACTTCAAATAACTTTACTTAAAATAGATATTTTAATGTACATTTCTCATTGGGTTGTGAAAAAAATGCCAATAGCATAATAAACCTGCAGTCCTAAAACATGGCCTAGAACATAGGAAATAATACTGATTTTATGGGTTAGCTACTATTATCCTTATCATTTCTACCACTAGACTGAGTATAAAAGAATTTATGTGAGATGTTGCTGTGCCCCCAGTGATGAGCATCACACCTTTGACTCCTAATTGCTCCATAAAGATCTGATGAGCTGAATCAGGGTGAATTGCTATTTCCTCCATCCCTCTTGGCTTCTGTTCTGCAGAGCCTTCTACATATATCAGCCTTCTTCTTTTTGACTGCTCATGAATTTAAATGTTCTTTGTTTCAGAATATTTCTGTCTGCTCATAATGAATTTGCTAGTTTGTGATTTATTCCCCACCCCACCCCCAACTCTTCCTGTTTCTAAGAGCTGAAAACAAAGTAAGGAACAAGACAGGTTCCTTTCTATTTATATGTAGCAGACTTTCTTGTGGGTGAGAAATAACATGCAAGACAATAAGTAAATACACATGTTCTGAAAAGAGCAAATAATGTAAGGAGTAGAGAATACCAATTAATTGAGAAGGGAGACACTTCCTGTAAATCTGAAGACTTCCATCCTGAGACCTAGTGACAGAAGACATCACATAGCCAGGTTAAGGTGCTGCCAGTTAAGATGAGCAAAGCAAGAGTTCTTGATTTTGGAACAGGCTTGGAGTTCACCTAGAATAGCAAGAAGATGCTATTATGCAGAGTGTTAGGAACACTAAGCCCATGAGAGCGTCACTTCATTTATGGTCATATCATAGACCAAATTGGAAGTTTCTCCGAAGACCTTTGGGTTGCAAACAAAGATTTGATTGAATTTATGTCTTAAAGGTAATACTTTGGCTTCAGCATGTTGAAAAAAGGGTAAGGGGGCTGGAGCGGTGGCTTGGCGGTTACGGCGCTTGCCTGGCATGCTAGAGGAAGTGAGTTCAAACCCCAGCACCACATACACAACAAAGAGTCCGAGGAATGAAAGTCACATGAAAAACTAAATAAAAATTACTTCTCTCTCTCTCTCTCTCTCTCACTGTCCCCTCTTTAAAAAAAAGAAAGAAAAAGGGTAGGAGATGGAGAAAGGGTATTAGAAGATCAGTTGGAAGTCATTAAAAAAAATCTAGGTGATAAAGAGTGTTTGAATCAGGGGCAGGTATGGACCTAGTAGGACATGTCTACAGTTAGTATATTAAAAATACAGAACTCATCATATATTCAGAAAATTAAAACTGATTATTTTTATGTAGACATTACCCAGTCTATGAAGATTCTGTGATCCTCTCTCTTTTCCTTTTCCTACACTTTGGCAATTTTCCTTTTTTTTTTTTTTCTTTCCTACTTTCTCTCTACAGCTGGAGTTGGCAAACTGATTCTGTAAGGGGCCAAATAGAAAATAATTTTGGCTTTGCAGGAAGAAATTACTGTCATAATACTGAATCTTCCATTATGATGCAAAAGTATTACTAGTATAAAAGTGAATGAGAGTGAGTGCTAATATATTAATAAAAACAAGTGGTGGATGGATTCAACCGACTGGCCATGGTTTATTGATTCCTGTACTACAATCCTCTGAGGCAAGCATTATACATTGCATTTACCAATATTTAGTTAGTATCTCTAACGGATCAGAACTATCTTCTCCCCTACTCCTTATAATCCCCTGCTCCCTCTCCTCCCTTCTCCTCTTCATTCCCATCACTATATTACTATTATCACACAATGCAGCAAGAACACACAGCTCTATTACTTAAATATCCAATCTGAGTTCAATACTTATCCATTGTTTCAAAACTGTTTACTTTTTATGAGTGTTTTTTCCAAGTTGAAATCCAAGCAAGTCTGTGTATTCGAGTGTTTGGTGATTTTATTAAGCTTAATCTTTAACAGTTCTCCTTTCCTCTTTATATTAATCTGTTAATTAGAATGGTTTTGCTTGAGGTGTTATTTATGCACATTCTAAGTCACCAGATCAGTACATTTTACGTATGCATGTGGCAGACTACACAGAGTATAAGACAGACGATTGCAACCCAGGTACCCACCCAACACTACAATTCTACATCATTCTCTCCATTATAGTAGAGCTTAATCTTGCCTATTTTTGAATTACATATAAAGGAGAACTTTTCTATGTCTTATAAAATTAACATTATTTTAATTTTAAAAAATTTGATTATTTCTCATGTAGAAATCTGTTTTTCATATTTCATCTTCAGCAAATGTCCCTTAACCCTATGTATTTCTTAAAATTTGAAAGTTATGCCTATAGATTTATCAGATTCAGGCCAGTCCTTAGTAATAGGAATTACTGATCATATCCTGGGGATGTGGTCAGTTCTTCACTCTTTAAGGGACAGTAAAACTGATGCATGGGGGCTGGAGTGTTAGCTCAGAAGTTGGAGAGCTTGCCTGGCATGAATGAGGACCCAGGTTTGTACCCCAGCACCACATACACAACTAAGTGTTGGAGAAACAAAGGCCAGATGGAAAAATGAAGAAGTTGATTCTCTCTTTTCTTTTCTTCTCCCTCTCCATTTCAAAAAACAAAACAAAACAAAATAAAAAACCTGATGCATGAGTTGTGAATTATTTCCCTACCTGGGTTTAATCAGTGCCTAAGACACTCATGAAAACTAACCAATTAGCTTTTGCCTAACAGAAAGGAGGCATTCAGTAAATAATTATGGAAGATAAAAAGGAAGGGTAACAATTGAAAATAAAAGAGCTTGTAAAGAAAAAAGGACAGGATGGAAGGAAGAAAAGGAGGGAGGGAGAGATAGAGGGAAGAAGAGAGGATGGATGAAGGAGTATGGTGAATCACTTTTACCAGATGGTTTCTTAAGACCAGGGAAATCTTTTTATTCAATTTGGTATCTCTACCCTTACCACAGAGAAATAATAAAAATGATTATAATAATTACAACAAAATCCCTAAATTATCATAGAGTCATTATTATTTGCCCAAATTTTATTTTGATTGATGTATAATTCATAGAAATGTTTAAAATTAAGCACTTTTTCTAAACCCTTTTTATTTTCAGATGAATAAAATAACCAAAAAAACTGAAGTCACATGCATCTGGTTGTTAGTTATAGGGCCCAAACCAGGATTTCCCTCTTGCAGTAATACCTCCTTTGGGGAAAGCCAAAAAATGTTCATTGAAGGACTGAATGAAGGTAGAATGCACATGACTGGAACCTGGTAGTTCACTCAAACCTGGCTAATCTCATCTTTTATTTCTACTGTCTCCTGTGGCCTGTATCAAAGGTCTCCTGCTCAGGAAGACTCCCCAATCCCCTGCCAGTATCTCTTTTGCTTTGTCAACACTCATCTCTCATTCACTAAGTAGGTTATGCATTTGTCTCATCTTTGAGGCTCAGTGATAACCATCTATATACAAACACATCTAAATGTGCTGTTCATCATTGTTTCAATTCCATGGCTAGCTAAACAGTAGGTGCCCTATAAATGCTTCTGGATGTTTTGTTTGATGTTTAGTCCAGAAGCAGCTTTGTGCAGAAGGAGCATTAGACTGATTGATGAATCTTCTACTTCTAGTTCAGTTCCTGACAGTGCAGGGGGAGGGAGCCCACAGAAAAGCCAATTAAATTCTACGTGTTTCAACTTCTAAACTGTAAAATTGACACAATTGTCTTTAATCCCCATAACTCTCAGGTATATGGTGAGGTTCAAATAGGATCATGCAAACCATAAATTTCATTATAGATACAAGGCTTTATTATCGCAGTTACATTATATCCCTCTCCATTTCCCTGCCATCTATTCCCACCTTCTCGTTTAGGTGAACACTCAATATTCACCAAATGATTTTCCCTAAATCAATAATATAAACAAAGAAAACAAGATGATCCAGTAAAAGAGGCTCAGGAAATTGACTCTCAGGGTCCGTGTACAATATTGTTTTGGAGAGGTAGGCTGATATAATATGCCACTAACTCTCTAAGCCAGAGAAGAATTTACCAGAAAGCTTGCAAGTAAGTGCATTTTCTACAATTCACTCTAGCGCAGCAATTCTCAGGAGATAACACCATTAATACTCCATTTCAAATTAAAAAAACATATGCTTTTTCCTCTCAAAATAAAAAAAGAAGGGGATATGTCCCATTTTCTTTCCTGTACAAAACAAAAGCTTTTAAAGTGATAAAAATCGCCTCTGCTTGAAGAAGCAGCCATCTGCATTTGATGTTATTAAGTGTTATTCTTGTATCTTTTTATAATATTATTATTGGTTGGGGAAAATGCATAAATACAAAAAGAGGTTTTTGGAAAGGTCACACAGTTTCTAGTTCAATTATTCCCCAAATTTCATCTCACCTTCAACTTGGCCTTAAATTGAATCTTAACCCTTAATAGAAGGATTTGAACTGAAGCTTGAGAAAATAGTTCTGATTATTTATATATAATGCCTTGCCTCCCCTTTCTCCTGCTTTTATGATGTTGGTGGAGCAGGGAGATTAAGAGACTCCAGAATGAAGAATCACTATTACATTTGGCATTTATATGACCCTCCATTATTGTAATCATTTTTATTAGTTATTTCTCATATTGGCTCTGGAGAGAGATTGGATAAGCTTAGTATTCAGAGTGAGCTAGCTCCCCGTGTGCTGTTAACTCCAGTGGCATGGTCATAAACACCAAATGGCATGCCATATGAAGCAAGCACAGGGCAGATTTTCCAAACATGAATTAAGATAAGGGAGGTGGTGTCTTCTATAAGAACACTACAGCAGCTTCAGAAAGAATATCGTAGGGATGGTTCCTTTGAGTTTGGGACAAAGGGAGCAGATGAGAGGGTTTACTGTTAATGTCCTTAAGTGGGATATGTTGATATAACCAGCTGAAGTCTGAAGAAAAAGCAGTTGTGAGACATTGGAGGTGGCTGTGATTTGGGGTGACATGTTTATGCTTGAATTGTGTAATGAAAAATGGTGAATACAGTAGTGCCCTAAAATGCTGAGAATATATCCCTACTGGATGCCTTAAATTACAGAAAGTATGGAGCCATATACAACATTTATACACATAAATATATGTATATTTATAATATAAACACATAAATATATATGTATATATAATATATACACACATAAATATATATCTGTATCTACAATATATACTGCTTTTTCCCCATATACACACCTGTGATAAGGTGTACTTTATAAATTATGATTTTATTAAAGAGAGAGGGTCAGAGAGAGAAAGAGAGTGTGAGAGAGAAAGAATCAATTTTATTTAGTTTTTCATATGGCTTTTGTTGTTCTGACACTTTACTGAGAACGTGGTGATGGGGTTCGAACTTGCGTACTTGCACATGTTGGGTAAGTGCCATAACTGCTAGCCACCACCCCAGCCCCCTAATTTATAAATTATGCACACTAAAAGTTTAGAAACAAATTGTTAATAAAATAAAGCAATTATAGCAATACACAGCAGTAAAATTTATGTGAATTTGTTCTCTTTTACTTAAAACAGAATGTTTTACTATACAAAGCTTAAGTGAAATGGATAATGTAGCAGCATTAGGGTTACTTGAACACAGACACTGAAATATCTCAGTACTTTACCAGACAGCCAAGATGGCTAGTAAATAACTAATGGATTGGTAGTATATACTGGGTGGACACACTGGGAAAAGGGGATGATTCATATCCCAGATGGAATAGAGAAGGACGACATGATATTTCAACATGCAACTCAGAACAGTGTGCAGTTTAAAACTGATGAATTGTTGATTTCAGGAATGTTCAATTTAATATTTTTGGATCTCAGTTAACTATTGTTGATTGGGGGTGACTATGCCAGAGATTACACAAAATGAGTTGAAAATTCTTGGCCTGGTTGCTTTATTGGTTTTTCTATTCAACATTATCATATTCAAATTAAAAAAAAACAGGGATGCCAGTGACTTATTCTACAACCTATAAACTACATGACTGAAATCATGTCTTTTACATCTTTGGTCCTATTTTTTATTCATTTACAAAATGGATACAATAGACAGAGTGATAGTAGGGGAAAAGACAATAGAGTCATCAGAGAGTGTTCTAAGTAGAAGGACCTGCATGAGCAAAGTCACTATTAGGGACAGCCCTGATGTATGTGGTGGCAAGTGGCTTAGTGTGGTCTAATCTGATAGATACAAAGGAGAATAGTGACATTTGAGAAGTCTGAGCCTGGCAACTTTTTATTAGAGTCCTTTATTAGTTTGTCTGTTCCATTTTTTGAGATCAGAGAAGTGAAATATTAAATGATTTAGAAAAAAATTAATTCTATTAAGTAAAATGAATTGAGAGAAGAAGAGTACATCAGGGAGTGTAGTTAGGACACTGATGAAAAGTGAGGTTCAAACCTGGATAAATGCAAAAAGAATGGAAGGTGGAGGAGAGCTGCAGAGATGGAGACGGAGTTTTGTATGCAGCCCCAGTCTGCCTGATGGATGCACACAGGCAGTATGTGTTATCTGTGATCATTTCCTCTGCTGGGATGTCCTTCACAATTTGGAGATGACCCCTCTGATGGTGATTACAGTGTTATATGCAGCTGTGGCTGAAGAAAGGGACTTGAGGGAGCAGAATTTATCACATGAGCAGAAGGCAGCTTTGTGGGGACAACTCTGTGGGTAGATGGGGCTCTCATCTCCTACTTCCCTCTTCTCTCAAAGCTCCTGCAACCCCCGTTTGCTGTCCTCATAATGATTCTAGAGAGCTAGTGCTCCAAGGGATGGACTCCTAATGGGTAGTGACACAGATATTGGCAGATGTTGGATTAGACAACAGTGAATTTAGGGTGGCAGGATATCGGGTTCAATTTCTGTTGTTATGGCATACGCATAGTGTGCCCTGCTATGAATGCATAGATGCAATAATTTCAGTTGACCTTAGGCAGAAATAAAACATCTCCTGGCGTCAGTTCCCTCACTTTTTAAGTGGTTATATAAATGCATAAATCACATGCATTATTGCTAAATAAATAATCAAGAAAGCATCCAGTGGAGAGTGCCTGTCCACAGAGTGGAAGCCAAGCTACTGGCAACTATTCTAATGAATATGAAGGGCATGCCTCACTACCAATATCACATCTTCACTTTTATTATCATTCCTTTTCTCTCTCTGACACTGACTATCCTGAAACAGGTGGCCCTCCTTAGATAGCACGTTTCCAATTTTGATCTGAAATGGCAGCATAGTTGGCATGAGGTAAAACCAGGGAGACATTCAGGTGACAGTAACCCCTGCAGACACCTTCTGACACCCATGAAGCAAATGTCAGTGAAATCGGTCAGACTGTGCAATGGTCTAAACACACCAGGTTCAAAATCTTGTAAGTAAAAAAAAAAATTAAAAAGAAAGCATAAGGGCTGGAGTGGTGGCTCAGCAGTTATGGCACTTGCCTGGCATGCACTAGGATGGGGGTTCAAACCCCAGCACCACATGCACAATGAAGTGTTGGAGCAATGAGACCCACATGCAAAACTAAGTAAAGTTGATTCTTTCTCTCTCTCTCTTTCTCTCTCTCTCTCTCTCACTGTTCCTCTCTTTAAAAAAAAAAGGAAAACTTAAAAGTTTAAGTGTTTATTTCCCAAACAAGAAATTTGGTGAGCAGAAGGATTGTTAATTAGGGTATATATTATGTTTATTTGTGAAATACTCATTTATTGGTCCAAGACAGTGTTCGTGATTCAGGGGCAAATTGACCGCCATGAAGACACATGGCATTGTGTGGAGATGTATTTAATATATATTTTTATCGTAGCTGGGGAGAGGTAGTTTTATTATCTCATGAACAAGAATAGAATCCCCAGGGCAAAGAATTACCCAGCTCCCAAAAGCCAATAGGACTATGACAGGAACACCTTGAGCTAAGTCAATCATGGCAAATTGTCCCTTTTTGCACTGATGAGCCCAGGGATCATCTATAAAGCAGGGGTGTTGTCACCTTCTCTTGGTGCCTCTTATTTATGTAGGTTATGGAACAAATTAAAAAACGGATAAAAGAAAGACCATGCTTAAAGTTTGGGATCTTGCTCCTATTGGAATCCCACTTTCAACAATGGAAGGTAAAGGAATTTTAAGTAGGGTGTGTACTACATCCCTAGGTCAATTGAAGTGTGTCTTTGAAAGGGATTGTGGGATACAGTCACTGTTTGCTTCCTATTTGATGTGATGTCTCACTGTCACATGTACCTCTGCTGTTCACTACGAGGTCCATACAAGAAGCAAACTGATTTCTACACAGTGTCATACCTTAACATCTACAGAATTGTGAGCTGAAATAACCTCTTTTCTTTAAAAATTTAGCCTGCCTTGGATATTTTATTACAGTAATGAAAACAGTCGAATGCAGCCACCATCTTTTAACTTTAGGGGAATGAGCCTGGAGACAAAACCTGTATTTCTCAATAGAGCAGAGAAGAGAAATGGAAAGTATTCAACTCATTGAATACACAGAGTCTATTCACTCTGAAGCCCATGCTATTTTTGCATATTTTATGATGCAAAATAATAAATATTATTATTGAACAAGTCAGCTTATGTTAGAGTTTTTCTTTTTTTACTTACAAACCTGGGTATGCCAACTAATACCCAGCACAGGTGATCTCACATTTTTCTTGGAGTTTGACCTTCTTCTGTGTGTTCTCTTGCTTGGTATATAATAATTTCTGAACAACTCAATCCTCTAATACTATTTCTTCCTTCCATTTCTCATTAATAGAGCTGAGACCAATTAGAGTGTTTTTGAAAAAAGACTTTAGAATACTGAGCAAGAAGAACAAAAGGAAAATAAACACAGGAGAGGTAAAAATAAAATTGCAAAATGAAAATTAAGTTATAAAATCTCTAGCCCCCAATTCAACTCAATTAAAATGTATTCTGCATATTAAGAAGCATTGAGAACTCTGCTAGGGGCTGGTAAGAAAGGCTGGACTCTTTTTTTTTTTTTCCAAAAGGAATCCACAGAATGTGTGGGAGGACAGAGAAGTAAGAGATTAATGAGTGGTGTGAGTGGTCTGGGAGTATTACAGGGAATCAGGAGGAGCAGCTCAGGAGGTAAAATACCTTGGATGGTGGCTCTTCTTGTTTCTCTTTTTAGATCTCTCCTTCCCTCCCTTCCTCCCTTCCTTCCTTCCTTCCCCTTCCTCCCTTCTTTTATTCCTTTGTCCTTCCTTCCTACCATCCTTCCCTTCCTGTTTTCCTTTCTTTCTTCCTTTTCTTTTCTTATGTGTGTGTGTGTGTGTGTGTGTGTGTGTGTGTGTACATATGTCAGACTATGCATTGAACCCAGGCCCTTACACATGCCAGGCAAGCATTTTACCACCTAGCTCCATCCTTAGCCCTCTCGTGGTCTATTTCTAAGTGGACAATGCCATTTTTCAGTTTACTTTACAGAATTATTTCCTAGCTGCCTTGATCCTTCTGTGATCAAAAGCACAGAAGATTAATGCACCTCCTAATGAACCTGCAGTTCATGATTTCGGGTGCTTTCTGGTGTGAACAATTGCACCTCTGTGGAAAGATCACCAGTACAAACCAATGCAGCACCTCACAGGCAAGGGAGGGTAACCAGCCCCGCTATGCCTTGCATTCATTACAACCCAAAGCAAACCAAGTGATGATTATGCAGTGCAAGACAATTTGGCTGAAATGACAAAAGGTACACGAGTGCAGGTGTAGGACTGTCACCCTCTCATAAACCTACACTAGGGACAAGATAGAAATGCAGAAAGAGGTGAATCAAAAGGCATATGTCTAAGAAAAAAATCAATAGGACCTACAAGAGAAGCAATGAAAAAGAGAGCGCAGTAATAATGAACCCAGCATTTGAATAGCAAATCACGTGGAAAGTGATTATGTCACCAAGAAGGACAGGCTGGGGAGAGTGACTAGGAGAAGGAACCAGTCTCAGAGTAATGACAGATTCGCTCTTGGTCATGTTGCCTTCAAAAATCCTACTAGAGTTGCAGTCTCCTTCTGCAATTTTGTCACATTACAGGACTAATCCACAGAAGAAACTTAGGAGGATGGTTACTAAAGGGAAATTTAAGAAAAAAAAGAGAAGAAAAATCAAATTTTTCTAAACTCTATCTTCCTGTGGTCAAAGATACCATGCGTTGATATGTCTCTCCCCTTCCCTGCCCTTACCATTTCTGTGAAGCATAAAAAATAGACCAATTTGTCACTGTGTCTGCATAATGTCGGCTAAGTGTGCACCCTTCTCTTCCTTAGCAGAGGTCACTGAAAGAGCAGCTCTAGGATTGTCTGAAGGAAAACAAATGGGCAAGCCCAGGAATTGGAGGCGAGGTACTCCTCTGCGGCGGAAAATGACTTTTGGAAAATTGCACCGGGTTTATCCAACACAAGACTGTTTTAATCACTGCAACCGTGGGACCTCTTCAAGGACAGATAGATAATGCATGTTTCAGAAAGGCTAATAGTGAGATAGTGTGGATCCTCAAACATCTTGAGCAGGCCATTAAGCCAGCAAACGTCCTTGGACATCTGCTTGGGGGTATTGGGCTCAGAATTTCAAAGGAGACTTCAAGGTTTCCCAGTGGGCTCAGAGGAGCACTTGGGAAGGCAGACAGACTCTAGCGGGACTCTGGAGAGAAAGGAGGCACATTGTGCCATCCAATCAGTGTTTAACATCCCCCAGACACACAGAGTTACTAGAAGACAGATGATTGATAGGAAGATGAACAGACACTCTGACGGATATGTCGACCTTGCTAATATTCTCATCTCCAAACTTCCCAGATCTTTTGTATGGAACTGACTCAGGTGCCAAGAATTTAAGGGAGGCACAAGGGGCTTGGGGTGACAGCTCATGTCTGCTCTTAACCTTGTGATTTAAATGGAACAGAGAGAGGTTTTGACATTGCACTCTCCAAGTTCACATCCCAGCTTTGTTGTGAAATCCTTGTGTAATCAGGAATTCACTTAATTTCTTGGATTCTTCTTTTGTAAAGTAGAACAAGTATTCCTGTCTGATGATTCTTGCAAATCCAAAAGGCTGGTTATATAAACATTTGTTGTCAATATGGTTTTCTTCTTTTATTTTTGTATTTTTTTCCATCATTTTTGGTGAAGGTGTTGCTTTTTTAACAGTGGAACTATCATTAGTATTTCTCTGCATCTTTGTTTTCTTTCATGCACAAAATAGTGTTCCAGGAGTTCTTACCAGATGCCAGAGCTATTCGAAAGACAGCACACAAATTTAGTTCAAAATGAGCTCCTGTGATAGGTAATGTTAACCTCTGACCTCTATACTGCTTTATTAAATGGCACATAGCATTAGAATTACAAAGGCACAGAATCTGGTTATTTACAGATCTCTTGCTTAGTCCTGTGGATGTATCTTCCCTTCGGGGGAAAAGAAAAACCTCATAATTAACTTGAAGAGAAACCCCTTTATTATACTGGTGGCTTCTTCTGGTGTTTCTGTCTGCAAAACTGGAAGAATTACTTCAATCTGGGGTAAAGGAAATGACATATTTAGAGAAGGTTCTGAGGAGGGAGCTATAGAGCCACAGATTGTGTGAAAGTTAGGGGAGACAGGAGAGCCTCTGGGGCGTTTCTTTCCTTTTTCACTTAGTAAGATTGAGGCCTGGGGAAGGGAGGGTCTGGCCCAAGCTAATATAGTGAAAGAGCAGCAGAATAGGGCACTGAGGGTCTCATGGAGAAGCCCTTTCTCTTATTACTGCTGATCAGCATTGCACTCAGACCTCACTTCAGCATTGAACCCTTGCTGTGATCTTTTATTTGTGTGGGATTAAAACATGCATATCAAAATATTAAAGTATTTTCATTTAGAGATTGGAAAAATTGACCTTGAATAAGGTGGCACATCTCTGTTGAAACAAACACTTGGTTAATTACTTAGTACAAGATTGGGTACACAACAGGTATTTAATCAGTATTCCTTGAATTAGGTGGAATGTCTTGTATGGCAGGCACACAACTCTCCATCCATCTTCTAACTGTTCCTTCCATCTCAAGTCCTTCACTGAGTCTATGATTTAAGAATTTATATCACACTTTGTGAATTAGCAAACAGATCATATTCTACATAATGAGCAAGTTGGATCCACTATTTTCTGGTTCTGGTCTCCACTCTGTTGCCATTGGAAGGGGCCCTTAGCACAGCTCCTACATAAGGCAGATCTCCATTAATGCTGGCCCTGGTATCGCTATTGTGAGAACTCACGATAGGCTACAAGGAAAAATGGTGACTAAGGAAGAGCTGTGATTTTCTCCAGGCAGCCCCCAAATAATGGTGAGATCATTACATTAAACAATAATTCCAGTGATATAGCAAGACCTATTAAGATAGGTGATTGATGAAAGGGAATACCTGGTTATGCTATTGAAGGCCAGCTCAGTGTAGATTTTTTAGGGAGAAGATGTTGAGTAAGTTTATTTTTTTTCCCCATGGATTGAATCCAGGGTGGCTTAACCACTGAACCACATCCCCAGACCTTTTTATTGTTTATTTTGAGACAGGGTCTTGCTAAGTTGCTCAGGGCCTCACTAACTTGCTAAGGCTTGCCTTGAACTTGTGTTCCTCCTGTCTCAGCTTCCCAAGCTGTTGGGATTACAGGTGTGCAGCATCATGCTTGGAGTTGAGTAGGATTTTGATGGATAGGTAGGAGCAAGGAAGGCTACTATAATAAAAGCAGGTCAGAAAAGGAATTATGGAGTTTGGATCATTAAAAGCCTACATGGATGTACAAACAGATCATCAGTCATTGCACAGAAGTAGATGCATATCTATAGTAGATTGCCACTGGGCAGAAATGAGAATGTAAGGTATGAAGGGACTGGTTCATTTATGCCAGATTCAGGAACTTGAGTTGTAGAGTGATTACAACTGGGAGCCTTTGTTGGGTTTTATTTATTTATTTAAAAATTTTATTCGATAAACATGGTCTTACAACAGGAGGGGTTCATTGTCAAACAGTCAAGAACAAAAGTGTAACGACAGAACAAGCCAATACTGGTGCTTCATCGGGTTTTAAATGGGAGGATAACACGAGCAGATTTGTAGTTGAGAAAGATGACTTTGCCAGCAGCGTGGACACTAGGAAGGAGGGAAGAAGTTGCAGAGGAGAGGGAAAGTGTTTGGGAAGCTTTTGAAGTAACACAGACAATAGACAAGGTAGAGTTGCATACATTGGTGAAAGTGGGGAGTGGCAGACAGAAATGGAAGATGCAAAGTAGGTGGGAGTATTGAGAGAAGCTGAAGGGTGTGGGTGGATGGATCAGGTACCCTAGCAGACTCCACCCACCTGCTGTGTGCACAACCCTGGCAGCACAGGTATTCAGGTGCTACTGTGCTGCAAGGTCTAATGCTGTGAAGGAATATTGCTCTCTTCACAGTGCCAGCTCTGAATGGGGCTCCTGGCACACATCTTCCTCCTGCAACTCCAAACCTTGCTGTGTTGATTATTTCAGCTATTTGTCTTTGCCAAGCGAACATGACCATCCGTTGCCACAACCCAACTCTGAAAAATAGATGCTTTTATTTTTTCCAGCGTCACTTTGTACTGCTTGGGTGACACGGCAAAGGAATAAGAAAAAAAAAAAAAAAAAAAACCAGGCGGAAAGCAGCAACAAACAGCATCCGTGATGAAAAGGGGGAGTCTGAGCTTCCACGCAGCACACAGTTTTGCAATAGCCACATGAAAGAACCCGCAAGATGCGTGGTGATACCAGAGCAGACTCGCACCCAGCTGCCAGTCCACACTGTGCGCCTCACAGGGCGCGACTTCACAGTGGAGTTCTTCTCTCCTCCGTCTTTGTTGTCTTCTCACCTGCAACAAATGTAAGTTTATAAAAGCAAACTGTAAAGTCCATAACTCCTCTGAGTCTCTTTTTAACACGCGGTGCCTGAGCCTGGATTACTTAACCTGTCAGCTGACCCTCCCTACAATACCAGCTCAACTTACTTTTCCCTTAGTAACTCCCAGTTTCTCTCCTCAGGTGTTCAAAGCCTCCACCGAATGCAAGCACCTATATCTCTCAAAACAAGCTCCACGCTTTTGGCAGAGCGATCCTCTTTAGCCCAGAATGTGTCTTTCCATTGTCCAGGTCTTCTCTGCTCCAGCCTCACTGAGCTTGTAGTTTCCATCCCTTAAAGACACCTCCTTCCCTCTTCAGAAACTTTGCATATGAAGTTTTCCTCTACTCCCCTGCCTGACCCCACACTTATCCTCGTTAATGGTTAATGGAGAAGACAGAGCAGTTGTCACTTCTTCATGGTAGCAGGTCTTCCCTGCAACACTTCCCAAGCATCATGGATCTTCCCCCCCCAAATGCTGTGCTTTCGTTACTGTGTAGCAGAAATGCAACAGTGGGGGACATGTTCCAAGACCTCCAGGGATTGCCTAAAGTTGTGGATGGTTCCAAGCTCTATATATACTGTGTTTTTTTTTCCTGACTACAGCTATTTGCAACTTCATTATACATTTTTCCCCTAAATTGAACACTTAAAAGAAGACATCAATTGCTTCTCTTTGACATATCAGAAGTATAAGATCACTACTATTTTTATTTTTAAAATTTTGCAGAACTGAGGATTTAACCGAGGGACACTCTACTACTGAGCTGCATTCCCAGCCCTTTTCATTTTTTATTTTGAAACACGGTCTCTCTCATTTGCCGAGACAGAAATCAATCTTGTGATCCTCCTGCCTCAATTACTCCAGACACTGAGAAGACAAGTGTGCACTACTATGCCCAGCATTATCACTACTCTTTTACTTTGGAATCATTGTTAAGTCAGTATCGAGGGTGACTCTGTACACAAGTGCTATGATAATGCAACAGTTAGTCTCATAACTAAAAGACTACTATGTGACTAATGGTGGGTAGCAGATACAGTATGGAAACACTGGACAAAGGGATGAGAAGTAACGTAGACAAGATGGATCAGGATGCAAGATTTCATCATGTTACTCAAAATGGCATGCAATTTAAACCTCAGGAATTATTTATAATGGGCCAGAGAGCTAAATGGAAACTTCTCAACAAAGTAAATTGAGCAAGCCAATGAACTCATGAGAAAGTGTTCTAAATCACTAGTGTAAGAGAAATTCAGATCGAAACTACATTAGAATTTCATGTCACTCCAATCAGATTGGCAAAGGTAAAGAATATAAACAGTAACAGGTACTAGGGGTTATGGGGAGATAAGGGGCATTAGCACACTGTTGGAGGAATTGCAGACTGGTACATCTGCCTTGAAAAGCAGGGTGGAGACTGCTCAAAAAATTAGGAATGAATCCACTGAATGACCAGCTATCCCTCTTCTGGGTATCTTCCCAGAAGAGCTAGAATCAGTACATTACAGTGAAACAGTGAAATCAATGTTCATAGCAGCTCAATTTACAAAAGTTAAATTATGGAATTAAACCAGTTGCTCATCACTGAATGAATGGATCCAAAATTTGTGTAATACACACACACACACTAAGGAGTTCTATTCAGCTGCTAGAAACAGTGATATTACTATTTGAAGGTAGATGGATGGCAGTGGAAGAAATTATGCTGAGCGAAATTAGCCAAACCTAGAGACTCAAAGATGAAATGTTTTCCCTCATCTGTGGAGACTAGAGAAAACCCAGGCTTGAGTTAAAGGTAGACCAGCCCATGTACTAGACTCACCAAAGTCAAAGCAACACATAATCTAGGGGACACATAAATACATGGAGGGGCGTAGAAGTGGGAGGGAGGGGAAAATGAGGGATGATAAGGAGGAATATAGGGGGGGAATCAACAGTGTAAAGAGTAAGCTCTTTAATTACCCAAGAAGTCTAATAATACTTATGGGATCATTTAATTTTGGAAAATGCACAATCATATATATGTATATTATATATAGACATATCTGTTAATTTTTATAGTTTAAAAAAGAATTATTTATGAGGCTGCAGCATTGGCTCAGTAGTGGGAGCAATTGACTAGCGTATGCAAGGACTTGGTTGCAGATCCCAGCAGCACATACACAAGTAAATGTCAAGGAAGCAAAGACCAGATGAAAAATTAAAGTTCATTCTCTCTCTCTCTGTCTCTTTGAAAGAAAACAAATAGTATTTATTTCTGGAAATGATCATTTAATAGTTTGGACCATGATTGACCATGGTAAGCAAACTGTGAATAAGAAGGAGTGGGGTTACTGTAGTGACATCTAATGATACATATGTGTGATTGGTGGATTCACAACCCCCTCCAGCACCTTCCTTGATTACAAACTCCATAATGCTCACCATCATACCCTCTATGGCTAGCATACTCTCTGGTACAAGTTAGAATCTCAATGATTACATGTTGAATAATTGAAGAACTAGAGAAATGAATAAATTAATAAGTAATGATAAAAATTCTATTTATTCCTAAAGATAATCTTCCCCTGTAAAACTTTTTCTCATGTATCTTCTTACCCAGCACCTTGTGCCAAAAAGATGAGAAAGTGCTCTAAATCTCTAGTAATCAGAGAAATGCAAATGAAAACCACATTAAGATATCACCTTATGCCAGTCAGAATGGCAAAGATGAAGAACAAAAACAATAATAGATGCTGGAGGGGCTGTGGAGAGATAGGCACACTAACACACTGTTGGTGGAGCTGCAGACTGGTACAGCCCCTCTGGAAAGCAGTGTGGAGAATCCTCAAAAAACTAGGTATGAGCCCACCATACGATCCTGCTATTCTACTCCTGGGTATATTTCCAGGGGACTTAGAATCAGCACATTATAGTGACACAGCAATATCTATGTTCATAGCAGCACAATTTACTATTGCTAGGCTATGGAAACAACCCCGATGTCCCTCACTGGAAGAATGGATCCAAAAACTGTGGTACATTTATACCGTGGAATATTACACAGCAATTAGAAACAATGATATTGCAGCCTTTGAAGGTAAATGGGTGGCTATGGAAGAGATCATGCTGAGTAAAATCAGCTTAACCCAGAGATCTAAGGGTCGATTGTCTCTACTCATCTGTGGAGGTGGGGACTAGTCCCTGGACAATGAGAAAGTTGGTCCATTAGCATGTGTTAAACCCAGATAAGATGTAATATTTTACAACCTAATACTTTTTTTAGAGATATAGTGGGAAGGGGAAGGGCTGGATAAGGGAGGATAATTGGGGGGGAACTCCTGGGGGTAATTGCAATATCCAGAATATATACACATTTTATATTATTTTGTTAAAAACTTGTATGGTTGTTCAAAAATAAAAAATAAAAAAATGAGATATACAAAAAAAGAAGAAAAAAAAGAATTTCTCAATCTTTTCAATATTCAGAATATATTTCCAACATCTCCCTTGTACATTTTTTTTTTGGATGATGGCTTCTTTTGGAATCAGAATGTTTTATCTTTTTTGTCTCCATGAACAACTGCAGGGTTTAAAGATAATTTTTATCAGAACAATTGGACTTCACTTTTATTTTCCAGGGTTAGGTGAAGACATGTCTTATGAAATCTTTGTGAAATTCACCCATTATACAGAGCCCCGTAAATTAGCTCTGAGGTATGCTCAAACTCTATGTACCTATTTAAATGCTTCAAACAAAGGATGAAGAATCTAGAATCCTTAGAGAAGAATAAGATACTAATAACTAAATGACAAAAGTTTGCCTGAAACCCAGCTCCCTGATTTCCGGTCGAGTCCTTTTTTTCCAATATTCTGCTTATTGTTAAATAGAAGCAAGTAGACATGGCTGAGAGAAAAGAGCTTATTTATTTGTGTGAGGTGGGACACGTTGCCTTCATGGAACACACGTAGATATTACTTATCCTCAATGGTGAATTCCAAGTTTAATAAACCAAAACTTCTTGCCAAATTCTAGCAGGACATTTTTCTACAAAGTTGCAAAACATGGGTAGATTAGTCACACTCATCACACACTGATATATTCCTGGGATAACACATGCCAAGACCAGGGGTTCAAAATTAAGTGTTATTAATAACCAAAAATTATTTTACCAAGAAGAATATTCATAGGAAGCGTTCCACAATTTTAGAACTTGAAATTGCTTCAAAATCAGCACATATTTTGCTTGAATGTATATGCATGGAAGAGGGGATAATTGAGGCTGCCTTAGAGTCAGTCTATTTTAGCAAGACAGAATGGACAGATGGGAAAAAGTCTTTGTGCAACCTTGGGCAAATCAATTCTCCCCTCACCTGCACCATTTGTAAGATAAAATTTTGTGGTCTTCATTAGCACTAAAGAAGGATGACTCACTTTGGATTGGCTTACTGGAGAATAGAATAACTCAGTGAACAACCCAGTCTTTGCAGTTCAGTCGGTACACAATTATACCACGCAGTTCTACCGCACAGAGATCACTACAGTAGGTGTTTTGGACACAGAGTTGAGGAAAGCACTATCCTCAACTTCAAGGTGTTCACATATAAAGAACAGGGTTGATATACCACTAACCAAATTCAAGGAAGATAGAAGTAATAAGAGAAAGCTCATATTACCACAATAGGAAACAGAAAGGACCTACAACCCTGGATATCAAGGAGGTATAATGGACAGAAAGATAAAAGAATAATGGATGATGAAAACAGAAGGTACATCAGTGGAGTAGAAGAAAGGGATTGAGGGGCAGGGAGCAGAAAGTGTGGAATGAAATTGAACAAATTATACTATGTGCATATGAGAATATGCCAGGGTGAATTCCACTTTTATGCATATCTGTAAGGTATTAATTAAAAAGAAATGTTAAATAAATAGAAGGAAGAACAGTAGAGTAAAGGAAGGGAAAAAGTGGAGGAAAGAGAAGAGGGAGAGAGGAAGTATTGGGAATTGAAGTGTAGTAAATCATCTTCTATACATGTATGCTTATATCAAAATGCACCCCAGTATCATGTGTAACTATAACACACTAAAAAAGAACATTTGAAAAGAATAATGTCTGAAAGAATATGATGTGCAGCAGTTTGCAAGCATTAAATTTTTATAAAATTATTTCCTAAATAAATATAAATTATCAAGACTGATTTTTAAGGATATACTGAAAGTCTGAAATGCACAGTGGCCTCAGTGTGTGGTGTGAACACCATTCTCATAATACAGAAGCAGTGCAGCACTTGGACTATTAAATGGAAAAATCTTTACATTTTTAAGAAACATGATTTCTATGCAAGTTAGAGAGTTCTTAAACACAGAAAAAAGCACAGGGATGTGTTTAAATTTATTTTTCTAATTTGGAATAAACACTGCACTTATTCCAAAAATGTGAGAAATAAAGTACACAATTTTATCTACACATATAAATGGAAAATAGCACTAGTGAAATTCTATTAAATCAGGGCCATGGCTTCCTGTAATGGCTGCATGATGAAAACAGGTGATTTTTTCACAGATAATAATGATAAAAACTGGATCACATTAATAAAAAAAAGAACCAACCATTTAGAGATGTTGTAAAATAATGGAGAGTCGGTGGAAACTGGAAAGGAGCTTGTGCTTCCGAGACTGTTTCTCACCCAGAAAGTATTGGGAGGTGGTGGTGTTCTTATTTAGGGCTCCTGCCAACACTCATGACTGGATGGTGGAAAGTTCAAAGAAACATGGGAAATTTGAGAATTTTTGAAAGTGTACAGCTATTATTGAAAGATAGATATACATAATTTTAGTAAAAAAGTTGCTCTTATTCCTAGCTGGTGGGTAAACTACACAGATGGTAAACTCTAGAGAGCTCATCAAAAGAATAGGCAAACCCAGAAAGATCTACTCTCAAATAACAGACTCCTAATGATGTTCCCTTCACTTTTGACAGAGTTTATTTCCCAGCTCACACAGAAGTTCCATGGCAGAAAGTGAGTGCCCTCTTGGTTTAAAGTATTAGAGGACAGAAATTAAAACTGATAAAGGAAGTAGAAAATTAAGGGAGAAACCCTCAGATCATGGGAATCATAGAGAAGGGGAAATCCAGATTGTGAGTATAGAGTTTGTCCCAACCTTTGGCCGACCAATGAAGTATTTAGACATGGGAGAAACCCAGAGATGTGTCTAATAAAGCGTTAGCTCAAAGCCCAAGGAATTGAGAAATGATAAAGACCACTGCACAAGACAGTGAGAAGGATTTTACAATTTGAGTACAATCAAGTTAATTGACTATTAAAACAGAATATTGTCAGTGCTCTGATGAACACAAGAAATTCCAAAAGCCTGATATCATATCATCTCAATGTTTAATTTTCTACCAAAAATTACCAAAGATTATCAAACAGGCAAAGAACCAGGAAGTATAACAAATTGGAAAAGAAACAAGTAAGCAAAACCAGTCAATAAAAATTGACTCTGAGTGTGTTCATCTGCGGAAATTGGTAGACATTCAACTAGTATAATTAACATTGTCAAAGACTTAAAGGAAATTAAGTTTGAAGGTGAAAGAATACGTGGTATTAATGAAACAGCAAGAAGTTGTAATAGAGAAATTGAAACCATTAAATAAAAACATTTTAAGGTTGTCAATCTGAAATGCATAAAAAGAAAAATGAAAAAAAATTATATCATTTGAACAATAGATTTGAGCTACGTGGGAGAAGGAAGGAGCTGTGAACTTACAGATGCATCATAGAAATTTGCCAATCAAAATAATGGAGAGCAGAATGAGTGAAGAAATATATAAAAAGCCCCAGAGAACTGTGGTCAATATTGAGTGGTTTCATAAGCAGACTCTCAGAATCAGAAGATAGCATGGAAAAGAAAAGTATTTGAAGATTTAATGGTCAAATATTCCCCAAGTTCGTAAAAGAAGAAGAAATTGATTTATAGAATGGAGAAGCTCAGATACCCTCAAGGACTATATACATAAACACACACATACACAGAGGTACATTATAACAAAATTGCAAAAAAAATAATAGGAAAAAATTGAAAGCAGCAAGATAAAAACAACAGATAGCACACAAGAACACAATGATACGATTAATGGCTGAGTGAGATCAGAAACAATGAATAACAGAATTCTGGATTGAGATGTGCAAAATGCACAAAGAAGGAAAAGAGTAACAGCATAATAAAGATGTTTTACATAAAGAAAAACTGACAGGATTCATTACTGTCAAACACAATTTAAAGAAATGTTAAAGGAATTCTTTCAGGAAGAAAAGAAATCAAAAGAAATCATCGGATGGTAACTTATGTATGTTTATGAAAAGGAACACTGTGAACAGTGAAAACACACACATACACATGCACAGACACACACACATAGACACACACACATACACACACATAGACACACACACATACACACACATACACACACATAGACACACATAGACACACACACACACACACATAGACATACACATATACACACACACATACACACACATAGACACACACACATACACACACACACATAGACACACACACAATGTATTCATCCTTTTCCTGGATGGGTTTAGGTGTGCTAGAGACTTATTAAGGGACAGGCCTTACAAAGAATAAATGAAAAGAAAACTTGAGTAGGCAGAGAGAGCCTTCAGACTACAGCAAAGATCAAACATTTGTGAATGGAGAGAATAAAAACAGTTTGGTTAGGAAAGCCTGAGATATAATCCTTTTTCAAGAATATCTCAGCTAAGCTGTCTGTCAGAGTAACCCCGCACTGGGCAAGAGTGGGCTAGGACTGGATCTCTAGCTTGTACTCATCATGATGAGCAGCCTGGGGGCAGCGTGTTTATGAGAACAGTGTCTGGATCCTGTCAATTACCTATGTTCACTTTAGCATGTTCCAAGCAATGCACCTCCAGAGGCATCGTCTTAATTTCTTTAAAGACGTAGGACTATTTAAAGCAAAAACTATAACACAAGCATTGCTAGGTTTATGACACCTATTTGTGAAATATAGATACAAATATATATATATATATATATGTATGTGTATAACTGTATCTATATTTATATATATAAATATCTCTCTATATATCTCTCTATATATATAACATGAAAAATTATAAGAAACTTGAAAGGAGGATAGTTGGAAATATGGCATAGCCAGAACTGTCTATTTTTATTTTAAGCAGAATACATTCAGTTTGACTTCCAGCACAATGCAATAATTTAAGTACACATATTATAATTCCTCAATAATAAAATAATAATTCAAGAAAGTGTTGCCAAAAACTCATTTTGGAAATCCAAAGGTATATTAAGGAATGTTTGTTTCAAATGAAAGAATAAACAATAAAACAAACAAAAAAGATTGAACTGTTGGAAGACAAATAGCAAAATTGGTAGATGAGATGGCATGCTAATTCTAAATTGATATGTACTTAATAACTTATTTTCCCCCAATATATAAAGCAATAGCAGAGCTGAAAGGAAAAAATCAAGAAACTCACCCTATGAAAGAAGATTTAAATTTACCTTTCTCAGTAACATGTTGTGAGAATATGTCAAACATCAACAAATATACAGAATATCTGGACAACCAAATGAACAACTTAGACCTGGTTTTCATATTATCATACTGCCCTCGGAAGACAACTGATATACAACACTGCATTTGTCATTATTATTCAAGGAACAGGAAAGTGTTACTTCAAGGATCATACAATTGTCCTTAAAGCAAAACTTAACAAATCATGAAGATTCAGCATCATTCAGAGTAGAGCTAGCTGGTCATAATGAATTTTAATCCAGAAATCAGTAACAAAATATACTTGAAAACTTTCCATTACTCACAAAAGTAAATAATAATTGGTCAAAGAAGAAATCAAAATGGAAATTACAAAATATTTGCACTGCTTAATATTAAAAGCTTAACCAGAAATTTGTAGGGACTTTCCAAAGCCACGGTCCCATGTAAATCTCTAACAACTCACAAAAGACAAAGTGCAGCTAAAAATCAATAATCTCAGCTTTCACTACTTAATATTTGAAAAAGAAATGCAAATTGAGCAAATATACAGGGGAAAGAAAGCAGTAGTAAGAGTAGAGTTTCATTAAATAGAAAAGAACAACTCAATGTAAATATCCAGAATACCCAAAGGTTAAACTTCAAGATAGTAAGAAAACTTGCAAGGTGTCCACTTCTGATTAAACATACAAAGATATCAACGGTCATTTCCTACCATGAAAAGCCAGAGAAGCTGACCCTTCAGAAAACCACACCCGTAAAACCTAGATAAATTAGTTCTAGACATTTTTTTCCTAAGAAGGGGGAAAGTTGCAACAGCTGTCATCCCTGTCAGAACGGAAGGAGACAGAGAAACTTTATGCAATTGTGGTTTGATGGTAGTTGCCAGACTTTTAACCCACTTTCAAATCTATGTCTAGACTCCTAGGTTAGATTGGAATCTCAAGGAGCCTTAGGCACAGAGCAGGCCTGTACCCCTTTGCCAGTTCCTCCCATTGACCTGTTGCAAGAACACAGGGCTGGGGAGGAAGTGGAGAGGTGCCTTCTTTGTTGTGCAGACTTCCCCAGGGACAAATCAAGTAAAAAATATGTCTCTAAATCACACTATTGAATCTTAACTAAAAGAAATAAAAGAATATTGATTTCAAAGCAAAAGAATAAATATAAATTGTCTTCATTACATGTTACTTATGTGTATATATAATATATAATCTTCATAAATCTACTAAAATTCTTAGAATAGATGATTTTAGCAAAGGGATATTATATTCCTGAAATATTGCAAAAGATAGTATGGAATTAAAATTATAGACTATTATTTGCATTATCATTAACTTCATAAAACATGAAGTATAAAGAAATAAGTTGAACAAAGAATATAGACTTACACACAAAACAGTTTTAAAACAGTGTTCATTGAAGATAAATAAGAAATAGGCATACTATTTTTATAGATTGCAGAATTTAATATTTTTGTATTGCTCTATGGATTCATTGCAACCTCAGTGAAAATCCCAGCAGTCATTTATTTATTTATTTGCCTTCTGGGGATGGAACCCAGGGCCTCCTGTATGTTAGGCAAGAAAATTACCATTGAGCTAAATCCCCACTCTCGTAGACACTTTTAATAGAAATTGACAATCTGATCGTAAAACTTTAGTGGAAATGCAAAGGATGTACAGTAGCTCAAACAATTTTGAAAATGAAGAACGAAGTTGCAAGGTTTTATGCTAACTGATTTTTAAGACTTATGGTAGAGGTACAAGCAATCAATCATGGAAGTGTGCTATTGGCAAAGAATTGGCCTATAGATCAAGGGAAGGAGATAGTGTAAGGAAACAAACCCTCACATATTTAATTTCTTTTAGAGTAAGTGTTCAAGGTAATTCAATGAAGACATTATTTTTAATAAATGATGCCTGAACAACTGTTATATCTCTATGGAGAAAAATAAACCCCAATTCATAATTCAAAGCAGTCACAAAGTTTTGTGATCAAAATGTATCACACAGAGTATGCTTAAATATAAGGTTTTTTTTGTTACTCTCTTGGGTTTGGCATTTACCATATAGGAAAATAAAAGGATTAATTAGAGTTCGCAAGAACTAAAAATTTCTCCTTTTTCAAAAAAATATTGAAAATATGCAAACTTGAGGAAGTGTTTTGCATACATATATGTGTGTGTATAGCACCAAGTAAATATATAGTATCAATAATATGTAAAGAATTTTTCAATTGTATAATAAAAGATAGATTACCAAATTTAGAAATAAACTGGGTTGTGAATGAAGCTCAGTGCTAGAAACCTTGCCTAGCATGCACGAGGCCCTGAGTCCAATCTCCTGCAGTAAATAAATCAATGAATGTAAAAACAAATCAACAAAAGTTTTGAAGAGACACCTCAAGATGGTGAAAAAATACAAATATGTTGAAAAGCATGTGAGAAGACATTCAAAAACATAAATGTTTCTTTAAAATTTAAGACTAAGTAAAATACTTCATGCTACAGCAATGGGGACGGGGTTCCCCTGTGGGAAGTGGCCATACCTGAAGAGGCGACCTGTGAATGAATTCCTTGGTGTGAGTGACGATTACCCACATGCTCATGTAGAGTTTATGCATATTGTGTCCCTTACACTTCAATAAAAAGATCACTGAAAACTCAAAAGCTGCAATTTTTGCAGTTAAATTTTTTTAAAGTTACCTCCAAGGGTAAAGCATCTAACATAGGCACAAAACACATTAAAACTGTGTGAAGGGAAAGGATTTGTATGGATCTGAGACTGTGCAGTTTGGGCTTTGTGCTGACTTGGAGTTTAAACACAGTTCTACTAGATAATAAATAATATGCCTCCATTTGTTTAGTGGAAATTTTTATGTAATCGTACCTATTTCATAGACATGCTTGAAAGAGGAAGTCAGATAGGTTCTGTGAAAATATTAACCACTGTTTATTGACACATTATATATGTTGGCCATGACTGATAAATGGGAGCTACTAAAATTATAATACTGTTAATAAGAAGTATATTGACATGAATCCAAATAATTAGAAATAGCATGGTGATAGATGCAAGCTAATGGATTATTCTTAAATCTTCATAAATTGATGTGAGTATGTACAGGAATCAATATGTAATAACCATAGCACTTCTGATCAATGGTTATTGGATGAATTGTGTCCTAAATCATTTC